>CM033027.1:460000-570000 GCA_019207045.1 Branchiostoma floridae x Branchiostoma belcheri | reverse complement strand
GTGGTTCTGTCACAGTATGCTTATGACCCTGAGCCTGACGTCGAAGCTCTGGAATATCCGTAGTTTGAGAAAAGACGATCCTTGATGGATGGTTAAGGCATGGAAACAATTGGCACCGCTGTCAGTCCTTGAGATTCAACTAACTTTGGATGAAATCCATGCAATTGAGTTAACATGGCCTCGTGCTGCCCAATTAAAAACGCACCAAACAAGTAAAGACTAGGTGTGACCATCTATGGTAACATCGTCGCGTCTGGTGATGAAGATCTCTAAAGGGAAATGTCACTTCATAAGAACAAAGGCGAGGCGCTTATTTTAAAATTCGACACATCCATCATGAAGCCCACACCTATCAAATTATAGATAACACAGAGAACAATGGGAGCGGCCAAACCTCAGTAAATAAGGCGAAGGACGAACATCACCTGAAAAACGTGTTGTATTCGTAATGCGTCTATGGTGTGTGTGTGTGTGTGTGTATGTGCGTTTAGTGTATTTCTGTGTGTGTGTGTGTGCATGAGCGTGTATGAGCGTGTGTATGTGTGTTTGCGCGTGTGTGTATGTGCGTTTCTGTATTTCTGTGTGTGTGTGTGTGTATGAGCGTGTATGAGCGTGTGTATGTGTGTTTGTGCGTGTGTGTATGTGCGTTTCTGTATTTAGAACTGTGTGTGTGCGTGTGTGTGAGTGTCCGTCTGCGTGGCAAAGCCCAAAAGCCAGCCCCGCTCGAAGTCTGCAACTGAGGCTCTGTTTCTTAATGGAGTGCCCGTCCTTCCATACTCTGTTTCTAATGGAGTGCCGTCCTTCCATCCTCTGTTTCTAATGTAGTGCCCGTCCTTCCATCCTCTGTTGAACCAATATCTTCTTGTTTCTAATGGAGTGCCCGTCCTTTCATCCTCTGTTGAACCAATATCTTCTTGTTTCTAATGGAGTGCCCGTCCTTTCATCCTCTGTTGAACCAATATCTTCTTGTTTCTAATGGAGTGCCCGTCCTTCCATCCTCTGTTGAACCAATATCTTCTTGTTTCTAATGTAGTGCCCGTCCTTCCATCCTCTGTTGAACCAATATCTTCCTACACACCACATCAGAAGTCCAGATGATCACACTCATGTCAATATTCCCCATCGGCATCCCTCGTCTTCAAGTTAACCTGTGTTCTCCTTGTTGTTTCTATTTATTATGCTACAATGTATCACTTTTATTTTTAAAAGTTAACGAAACGTGGGAACGAATGACACTTGTCCTTGTATTATTAGTCAGATTAAATATGTTTGGATTAATTTCACATCACGCCCAAATAGTTTATGGATTAAGAGGCGACCCAGTGGTCAGTTGTCACTATATCCCCATGATGCGTTGCCAGGTAGCGAGGACACTGCGTGGCCGGGAAGCCATGGCACCTCATGCCGACAGAGTGAGCAGACCGTCCCGTGTTCTTAACCGGGCCCTGCCGGGCAGCTTTCGGAAAACATCACGGCTGGGCCAATGTTCAGAAATGTGACCTAGGCCTCAGCGAGGTTTCTTTGGTGCTTTATTAGACCATTAGCTGAAATACAAATTTAAAACTTAGAAAATTGTGCACAGCTTATCTTCCTGGACATAATACATGTCTAAGCTCACCGATCTGTGACAAACTTTCCTTCGGGGCAGGTTGCATGAACCTCCGTAGAGCTGCTCGGTGTAGGCCCTCGAAACAGTTTGACATCACGGCTTTGGATTGAAATCATACCGACTGGCACAAAAGTATACTGGCTATGAACAAGTCATTTCTGAACAAATTCAAATCACTCGTCTTCCACACATGCCAGTGTTCCGTCTCACGGTCAACTGATTTATATTGATAGTCTTTGTGGTTGAAATTAGGGAAGCTATTTGATAATTCGCAGGGATAACGGTTTAATTTGATGGAATTTGTGGCGTGCTGGCTAAAAGACAATATTTAGCAGCCCAGTCGGTGTCGCTGTCAATGGAATTCGTGGCCGAAAGTTTAACAGGAAATTGGAGCGGTGGTACATTACACACCACCTTACCTCACAATGTAGTGTTTATTGAGGCACTACAGTAACTGTACGGACTGTGTTCCCACGGGGCCAAACAAACAAACAAACAAACAAACCACACGGACATAATAACAACGTGACGTTTATGGTGGCACTACTGTATGGATGGTGATCTCACCGGGCCAAACAAACAAACAAACAAACAAACCATTCGGACATAATAACAACGTAATGTTTATGGGGGCACTACAGTATGGACTGTGTTCTCACGGGGCCAATCAAACAAACAAACAAACAAACAAACCATTCGGACATGAAACCAACGTGACGTTTATGGCGGTACTACTGTTCGGACGGTGTTCTTATGGGGGCAAACAACAAACAAACAAACAAACAAACCACACGGACATAATAACAACGTAATGTTTATGGGGGCACTACAGTAACTGTACGGACTGTGTTCTCACGGGGCCAAACAAACAAACAAACAAACAAACCACACGGACATAATAACAACGTGACGTTTATGGTGGCACTACTGTACGGACTGTGTTCTCACGGGGCCAAACAAACAAACAAACAAACAAACAAACGAATCGCAGGGACGTGTTTAAGGTTCGTCTCCAAGCAGATGTTTTTACACTGTAAAGGTCAATGTACAAGTATCGGTATTTGAAACCAGAAATCTCCCTCCCGAAACGTGCCATGTACCCAGGTACCCCCTATGACGCGTAGGGAGAGGCGCTAATTTTAAAACGACACATCCATCATCAACCCGCACCCATCTATAGATAGCACAGAGAACAATGGAAGCGGCCAAACCTCGGTAAACAAGGCGAATAATGGATATCACCTGAGTACAGTAAAACTTGTTGTATTCTTGATGCGTCTGTGATGATTCTTCACTTACCTTTAGAATGCCGTAGAATGCGGTCAGACTGCAGTCAGAATAATTAGAATACACTAAGAATCGACTACGAATGCCATTCGATATTTCTCCTCTTCGAATGCACCTCGACAGTTTTTAACATGTCAAAAACTTTCGAGCCAGCCAAAAGAACGGGGACGAATATCTCGAATGCAGTAAGAATGTTTAGAATACAGTACGAATTGCGAGGAATTGCCACAAGTAGAAAAAAATTCATTCGGACGGCATTCTGGCTCATTCGTGCTCTCGTGTGAAGGGGGCTTTACGTGAAACATCCGCCAAAGAAATAGCCGAATCAGCTACTCAAGTACGCGTATTACTTATCACGGACAAAGACTTAGTGAGAAACATGTATGACTGGACCCTCTCTGAGCCTTGGTCCCCTTTTTCTGTCAAATTAGTCTAATGATAACAAAGATTAAAATCATACCGATTGGCGCAATAGTATACTGGCAAAGAACAAGTCATTCCTGATTCTAAACATATCAAAATCACTCGTCTACTACATATACCAGTATTCAGTCTCACGTTCAACTGATTTATATTGATAGTCTTTGTGGTTGAAAGTAGGGGAGCTATTTGATAATTGGCAGGGAAAGCTGTTAAATCTGATGGAATTTGTGGCGTGCTGGCTAAAAGACAATGTTTAGCAGCCCAGTCGGTGTCGCTGTCAATGGAATTCGTGGCCGAAAGTTTGACAGGAAATTGGAGCGGTGGTACATCACACACCACCTTCCCTCACAACGTGACATTTATGGTGGCACTACTGCACGGTGTTCTCACAGGGCCAAACAAACAAACAAACGAACGAACCACAGGGACGTGTTGCCTGGAAAGTAATGACTCCAATGATTTGTAATTTGGAGGATATTGATAAAAGGCTTTATACTATGAAGTTGTGCCTCAAAATCTGAGTTGTGCTTGTTATTTCTAGTTAAGGCTGAGAACTTATTGATCACCCCTCGTACCCCCTGGTACGTGTAGGGAGAGGCGCTAATTTTAAAACGAGACACATCCATCATCTATCCCGTACCCGTCTGTAGATGTCACAGAGAACAATTGGAGTGGCCAAACCTCAGTAAATAAGGCATAATAGATATCACCTGAGTACAGTAAAACTTGTTGTAATCTTGATGCGTCTGTGATGATTCTTTACTTACCTTTACCAAGAAGGTAATGTTTGTGTGTGTTCCTGTGTGTGTGTCCGTTTGCGCGGCAAACTCCCTTAAATTTTCGTTTCTTAAAACATCCTGGCTAGGCCCCGAGGTGGGGTCTAAGCTCACGGGGCTGTGACAAACTTTCCTACGGGGTAAGTTGCACGAACAGCCGAAGAGCAGGGTTGTATAGGCCCTGGAAACAATTTGACATCAAGGTTAGCCGGAAATACACCGTAAAGGTGACCAAAAATTCTCGGGGACATGAGCGTAGAAGCCCCGGCCACATTGTGCCGTTGTTTCCCTTCAACGCTGCCTTTCTTACATCTTTTTCTACACACTTACGTAAGCACAAAGCTAACAGAAATATATCGGAAAGGTAACGGAAAGATATGATCTGATAAATGTAGGTTTCACACAGGAGGACATTTTGCTTCTTGCTTCACGCTGATACGGAAAGAGCAACACAGGCCGAGACAATGCGTTAGTAAGGGACACACGAGACATATTGAGCGGAGAACAAATGCTCGTCAGTTCCCCTAAAAAAACTCTTCCTGTGGTATAAAAACCTACTTTACTTTCTGTTGTAATGTATAGATTCCAAATGAAAAGTTTCCACATAGTACGTGAAGCCATATGATAGTGCATCTGGATTTTGTAAATATCATCTTAGACAGTAGGTAGCAAATATAGCAGTTAGAGGAACATTCGGGCCTATATGTACCCGGGGTCCTGTGGAACATCCGGGCCTGTATGTACCTGTGGCCTGTGGAACATTCGGGCCTGCATATACCTGGGGTCCAGTGGAACATTTGGGCCTATATGTACCCGGGGTCCAGTGGAACATTTGGGCCTGTATGTACCTGTGGCTGATATCAGACATGTCTTGTTGCCGTCACAGGCATTCTTTGTGGCTTGGAAATAGGCCCTTAGAATTACGTTAGAATTTACTGAGATCGACGTTTGAACACGAGCCAACGTTAGGATGAAGGAGGCAATCTTTTGCTACAAACTTTTGTTCTTTATTACCCCTAATACCCCCGGACTTAATAAAGGAGTGTACTCTTTGTATACTTAAATAGCTGGTATTAAAAGGTAACGCCTGACTCGTTTACGTAACTCGTTAAAATCTATCCAAGTCTCATATTTATGCTGATGTAGTGTAGGGCTAGCCTGTGATTTCCATCGGATTTCCGCCGGGGCTTCTTGCCCTTGGTGCACAGAAGCTTTAGAGCAGAGAGCGCAAGGGGCCCCGGTGCGATGGTACGACGTACCGTACCTAGTTTCTAGCCTGATCACATTTGTGGTAAAATCACCTTACGGTTGCAATCAGGCCCAGTAAAAAGGGTGAGTTGAAGTTTTTAAAGCGTCACAGTTGAAGACAGGTTAAATGTGCCAAGTTTATTAATCTATTCCTTCATCTTGAAGACAGTTGGGCTGTCCCTTCAGTCAGGTGACCACTGATTTGGGGTCATGAGACTACATTATAGAATGACTGCTAATTCTAAATTGTGTAAACACTTATTGATAACGAAGTTTTGAATTATTTTATTGCAATCTTCATTATACACAAGGCAATGCCCAGTTATGTACCAACGCGTACGTGCAAGTCACCAGAGTTCCCACGGCGATGCGCCTTGTCTTTGATGATGAAATGCTGTAGATAATTATTACGATTTGTGCGAAGAGCAAAGTTTGGAAGATGGTACTGTCCGTGTGCTTGAATCATATAATTATCAATCGGCACGATTCAATGGAACTAAGGATGGTATACTTGGTAAATGTGACATCATGTCGCGGCCGGCCCAACGTCTTTGTCTAGGAGAGCATTCTGTCGATCAAACACAAGTTCCCTCTGGCGTTTCCTCGGGACACCACGACAGGATGTCACACCAGCGCATTTACCTGGTATACCATCCTTAGTTCCAATGAATCGTGCCGATTGTTAATTACATGAATCAACCACACATGCAGTATCATCTTCTAAACTGGCTCTTGTTATCCAGAGCACAGGCCGTCTTGTTTGAGACGCTTTGCTCCGCGACCAATCTCAAGCCTCCGATAATCAAAACTCGACTCAAAGGCTCAAAACAAGCCTCTTGGCTCGTTTCCATGTTTTGCCATATTGTTTAAGCGAATGACGCAAAATACCTCTGTCTCTGTATGTGGGTAGGTCATACGTGCACACACACACAAATGCACACAAAACGCAAACGCATGCACATATTCACATATTATACATTCTCAGAGACAGCAGAAACATACACACGGACACACACACTCAGGCACAGTCGCACACACGCGCAGACACAGACAGACGCTCACGCACGCACACAGATACACGCACGCACAGACACACACACACACGCACACACACAGTTACACACACACATGCGCTTCACATACAAAAACAAGCACACACACACGCAATACCTTACATGCCTGTCTCAAGAGAAAGACACCAGAGGTAACTTTATCATAATGACAAATGTTTTCCCAACAGCAAAAAAAAATAGCCTGGGTAATATCTGTTCAACGTGGGAACGCGGCGAGTTAAATCTTCAAAGACGTGTGTGTGGTTATAGAGAAACATTTATTCAACCCTTGTCCTAATGGAATTTCGTTTCTAATTTAACCCACCAATGCTGGTTTAATAATCAGACCAGTAAAAGTTGACCTATTCTGTACTGATGCTGCAGATTTACTTCCACAATCGATGCACGTTGCTGTGGTATGCCGCATTTAGGTGATAAATACCACCAAACGATAGAGATACCTTACCCAAAAACATGCAGATCAATCATAGAACAATACATTAGCAAATACACAGTCAGAAAAGCAACCCGCGCAATCAAATAAAGGTTTGTAACAAAAATTATTAAAATAATCTTAATGTATTAAAGTGTTATTATTCAATCAAGATATAAAGAGGTAAACAAATTGAGGTCAACAGACATTCATACGGTTCATGAACCCTTCACCCTCCGCGTTACAACTGGCAAACACCAAGGATGTTATCGTGAATATAAATTCCGATTTTGAGCTGCGTTAGACAGTGCGCCCTAACTTGCCACGCTTTTGGAATTTGCTCTCTTCAGAAGCTGGTGACCAATTTAAACAAACATAAATAAAAATTCTAATTTTATGATATATTAGCGTTCTTTTGACAGTAGAATTGTGATTGTGTGTGCTTCTTGTCTCCCGCGAGGAGGGCTAAATCTTTCACCATCCAGGTCGTGTTTTCATGGGAAATGGGCGAAATGCACTGAATGCGGCGGGCCGACTAACAAAATCATTACGAAAAACGACAACGCCAAAATCACAAAAAAACTCCGTGTACGTATTGGGAAACATATTCGACATCACTCTGTGAAGTTTCATTTTTATAAACGGTACGAATCATTTGTTAGAGTAACAAATCATTTAAGCCTTCGCTCGTCTGCCACCTGCGGGGCCACACTCCCTGTGGAAAACAACGGCGGTGATGCTTATGTTGTTTTTTCTATGGCCGGTCTTCTTCTCAACAAACATTTGAAGACCAATATCTGTAGTGTTTTGTAAAGCTTTATTTCTTATGTGTATGACAGTTGTGTGGCTGTTTTTTACTGGTTGTTTATTTATGGACACGAGACACCAATACCTAGTAACAGGTGACCACAGTGATTCGGCGCTACCAACATTATTGTGATAATTCTGTCTTCAAAAAAAAGGGAACTGAATATGTGTAAATATTTCTTTAATAGAAAAAAAGCTGTTTGTTTGGACTTGTTTTATTTACCTTTCTAATCATCATAGTCAGTGGCAACAAACACAGCGTACTTATGCAGAATAAGATCAGCAAAAACTCCGGACATCTTAGGGCAGGGCGCATAATAGGGCGGCCCCCGTTATTCATATTCAAAGGAAAACAAAGATCCATCACAAATGCACACGGCATGCTATTGACGTTCACTCTTGGCGTGTCTCGGAGTTAGGCATGCCTGCCCATCCTTGCCAAAATAATGCTCAATTTAGATAATGTAATGGATGATTGGCAGTTTTTAAAAGTGTCGCTTGTGTTCGGATTACCGCAATAACCACTGGGCTAAACACAAGGCCCGACTTTGCCTTCTCGCCGCCTAAGTCTTTAACCTTTGTAACAGGAGTACAGGAAGTCGCATAAATGGCAATCAATCCCAATGCAAGATTCTATCACCAGGCCAATCGGTAAAAGATGACATTGCTCTTTTAGTGTGAGGGAGGGGGGGCATCTTAGATGTAATATTCAGTTTAAAAAGATTTCCATTTGTCATAACTAGATGTTTACCAATAATCGGAGGTTTGTGAGAATACATTCGATGAGCCCAATTTTTGTGTTGGAACAATGCTATATGTGTGCTATATTATGGTATATTATTTTGCATTGGTTTCATAATCATACTGATCATTGGTTCTACCATCAAGGAATGTGGAAACTTTTTTCTCCAACGTCACATTTGTTCAAAGAGGGATTGTGTCTCTAGTGTTTGTGGTTTGTCATAACAATAACGGGACAATGTGCAGTATTTTCGACTGAAGAGACCCAGGTGTTTTTGCACATGCTTGTTTGATTCTCACAATGATTAGGTTAACTTTTGACAACAATATCGTAATTATCACACTTGAACACACTCCTGCACACACACACTCTCTCAAACACACAGACACACATACTCGCACACACACACACACACACACACATACAAAGTCTCTCTCTCTCACACACACACTCACACACACTCAAACCCCACCGTGAAACCTTCAGAAGAGCCATCGCCTACCGTGGACCCACCATCTGGAACAGTCTACCACAGGTGTGACAGCGATTTCGCCCCCCCCCCCCCCCGAGGGGCGAGATCACTAGCGTTTTCGCCCCCCTTTAGCGTTTTCGCCCCCCCCCATACTCGGCAGTGTTTTCGTCCCTCTAAGAATATTGCTTCTCGGAGGGTTCTCAAGAGCAACTGGCTACTACCTATTAGGCTCGCTACCTGGTACTATACTGCGCCTGGGGAGTAACGTCTATGGTGTGTTACCTGGTACATATATTGATTGCACCTTATTACCTGAAGATGTTATACCTCGAAAGTCGATACTATATGGTTCGCTGCAAACAAGCCATTGAAATGAAAAAGACACTTTTTTGCAGTTGAGGTGGCATAAAAAGACAGCGCTATCGCGAACATATGAATCAACACCATCTACGGCACGGAATAAGTCAGCTATATGTTTTCAATTTGTCATTATAAACACTATCTACGCGCAAGTTCATATACCTGTTGCGAAATGCTACAAAAAAACACTGGTAAAGTGCCAGTCTTAAGAAACACGGGCAAAACACCCATAGAGTTTCTAAATACTAGAAAAACAGTCAAATTGGAGGTGAAGATACCCATAGGCTAGGTGCATTATAACAAAATGTGCGATATTCTAATGAATACCTTATCTACAATACTAATAATAACTAATAAAGACATTTCATACTTCTTTTATGATCAATTCATGGTAGAGGCTTCATATTTGAGATATATAGGTTGCTTGAGGACAGGTGAATACAATGAAATACATCTTATGTCGAGACTCAAGTATATGTAATAATGGGAATACAAGGACCCAACCCTCCTTGTCCGAAACAACTTCAACTGTCTTATCAACATGTAATTATGTTAATATTAATATTATGGATGGAGTTATGTAACAGACTCGTGTACTTATATTATTCTGAAACTACATTTTGTGATTTATACCAATCAACTTCTAAAATGTTATGTAAACCCGTTCTGGAGGGGGGCGAAATCGCTAAAGGGGGGCGAGATGGGGGGGGGGGGCGAGATCACTAGCAGGGGAGGGCGAGATCGCTAGCGATTTCACCCGGGGGGCGAGATCGCTAGTCATTTCGCCCCCCCCCCCCGGGGGGGGGGGCGAGATCACGGGGGGGGGGCGAGATCGCTGTCACACCGGACATACACACAGCCCCAACTCTGGCCTCCTTTAAGAGACTATTAAAGTAATGGGAACGGCCAAAATTAACGGACTTGAATCATGTAGCAGTTTCTCTCTATCATGTATTTTGTATGTATGTAAAAATTGTGTATATAGACTTATAGGACTTATAAGGACTCTAAACGATGTTACACTGTATCTTTGTGTAACATCGTTTTTGTGTAACATCACTTTGTCTGCTCGACCCTTGCCTCTTCCCTCTTCCCTCCTGACCTACAGGCCGATTTGAGCTTTCATGAATAAATAAAGGTTCAAACAAACACACACACATACACAATATGCTTCACATGCTTGGTTGATTCTCACAATGATTTGAATAAGTCATTTCTGACTCTGAACATATCCAAATCACTCGTCTTCCACATATTCCTGTCTTCAATCTCACGGTCAACTGATTCATATTCAATTTGATAGTCTTTGTGGCTGACAGTATCGAAGCTATTAGATAATTATTTGGGAAAACTATTCCATCTTACGTAATTTGTAGCGTGCTGGCTGAAAGTGAATGTTAAGAAGCCCAGCCGGTGTCGCTTCAGTAGGATTGGTGGCTCAAAGTTTAACAACATCACCGAGAGATCAAATTTGGATCAAAGTTTGTTTGTTTTGTTTGTTTGTTTAATTGCGATCTCCATTAGTGTACATCATAAAATCATGCCACTACTCTTCCTGGAGTCATAATAATAAGAATAAATGAAATACATGAAATGCAAAAGAAACAACTTAACATCAAAAGCGGATAATTAGCGTAAAATAATAAGCAAAATAATAAGCAGAGGTCAGAGGTCAAAATAAAGAAGTGATCATACATAACGAATAATGAATAGCAGAAGAAGTTAACTTAATTGATTGAAACACAATCCAATCAAAAGTGTACTAATAACACAACATAAATATATAACTTAGATGTACTGAAATATAAAAATCATTACCACCATGTGCTCAGGGGTTGTCTTTTGTCTCGTGTTTTCGCAAGCTCTTTTATCCTAGATTTGAACTCAATGTTGTTGTATGATGTCGTTGTGTTTGGCAATGTGTTATAGGTTTTGATGCATCTGTAGCCAAATGTCCTTGTTTTAGCGTTTGTTTTGGGTTTTGATTGAGTGAATGCTCCTCTAGTAGACAGCCTAGTGTGATGCTCATGTGTGGATTGAATTGTTTGTAATTGCTTGAAGATGCATTGGGGTTGCCTTTCCTTAACAATTTTGTGGAATGTACATACAGTATTTGTAAAGAGTCTTTCTTTAACAGTTTGCCACTTTAACTGCATGTGTAGGTCTTCCAGGTTGGTGTCAAAGGGCTTGTTTGTGGCCAGGCGAGCAGCGCGATTCTGGACCACCTGAAGACCATCTATGTGTGTCTGTGGTGCAGAGGATAGCAGCACTGAGCCGTAGTCCATGTGTGACAAAACCAGAGCCTGAATAACAGATCTCAATGTACTTTTTGTGAAGTATTTCCTGTGTCGTCTTATTGTGGCTAGTATGCCTGCCATTTTCTTCTTCGTTTTGTCAATATGCGATCCCCAGTTAGCTTCAAAATGGCTTTTAGGGATCATCTATGTTTTTATCGGGCTGCCAGTCGTGTGAAGTTCGAGGTTGATTCGCCTACGTTCTGGTAGTAGTCATTTTGGTTGGGAATGAGTTAGCAGAGATTTGTTATAAGAACTTGGGTTGAGTCGTGGGTAGGTTAGTGGCTACGACGTGGTTAAGATCTAAGTTTGACTTACTCCCGAACATCAGCCGAAATCTAGCACACCGTGCCGACCACCAGCCAACTCATTCCAGACCTACCGTTGACAGCCAAATGTTTTGAAAATTTCAAAACATTCGGATGGCGCAGCCAAATACCAGCACACTGAGCCGAAAGCCAGCCGACTTAGCCAAATTGCAGCCGACCTCAGCCGTCCTAGCTCCCGAAACCCTCCTAGCCATATTCGGGAGAGAGTCGGGAGAGAGTCGGGAGGCCATGTTCGGCTATGTGCAACCGGGGAACACACACCACCTTTGCTCACAACGTGACGTTTATGGTGGCACTACTATACAGTGTTCACCAGGGGTTAAAGCCTAGCCGTGATCCTGTAAACAAACAAACAAACAAACAAACTGCAGGGACAAGACAAAGGTTTGTCTCCAAGCAGATGTAGGGAGCGGGTTACTACACTGTAAAGGTTAATGTACGCAAGTATCGGTGGTTGACACCAGGATTGCGCAATCTCCCTCCCGAAACGTGCCATATTCCCAGGTACCCCCTGTGACGCGTAGGGAGAGGTGCTTATTTTAAAACGACACATCCATCATCAACCCGCACCCGTCTGTAGATGTCACAGAGAACAATGGGAGCGGCCAAACCTCGGTAAATAAGGCGAAGGACGAACATCACCTCAGTACAGTAAAACGTGTTGTATTTGTAATGCGTCTGTGATGATCCTTTACTTACCTTTACCAAGAAGTGCTTTGTTTGGGGCAGCGTTCCTGTACTTGTGTGTGTGTGTGTGTGTGTGTGTGCGTGTGCGTGTGTATGTGTGTGTGTGTGTGTGTGTGTGTGTATATGTATGTGTGTGTATGTATGTGTGTGTATGTGTGTGTGTGTGTGTGTGTGTGTGTGTGTGCGTGTGTGTATGTATGTGTGTGTATGTGTGTGTGTGTGTGTGTGTGTGTATGTGTGTGTGTGTGTGTGTGTGTGTGATATGCCAACGATACGAAGCTGACATTATTGAGCACGAATATCGTCACTTCTTACCTACTCTGAGGAACCCATATCTTCTTACATACATACATACATCATCGACCGGAGGTCGGGACAAGGCTAGTACATGCTATACTTACTATACATACTATGTCAGGAGTCCATATCCTCACAATGAAACAAGTATCCTATGATATCTTCCAATATCTTCCCAGATACTATATGAGAAGTTACCACGACCCTTAAGAGTTGATGAATGGACGTAGGGTACGTTACTATAGTTCTGACGGTTAGGGGAATTTGTATAGAAAGCATTTACTTTTGCTATAGCATCACGTCAAAGTCAATATAAATCATTCCGATCCTTTAGAGTCGATGAATGGACGAAGGGTTACCATAGTCGGACGGTTAGGGGAATCTGTATACAAAGCATTTACATTTGCTATAGCATCACATCAAAGTCAATATCCTTCATCATCATCTATTCGTCGTCCATGTCTTCAAGTTAACCTGTCCTGCTCGCTGTTTTTGGTGATTTAAAATTTCTCTAAGTACATTACAGTGCATCAGTGCATCATCAATTATTTGAGATAACTAAGTGTCAAAAATAACTGATATCTTTCCTTTTACTATTAGAATAGATTTGCTTTGATTTAGCTGTAGGGTAATAATTATCATGGTTGCTTTAGGACTATAGACGTGTAAAGAACTGTTGTTTTGATTATTTACAAACTATACATTGGTAGTTCTACTTTCTTCTGGATTTCACAGATGTTCCTGTGATTAAGGTTATTAGTCCACTAGTTTTGGTTTCTGCAATTTCAGTACATATATATATATATATATATATATATATGAATCAATTATATTTGCATGTATGTATGTTTATATTGATGACTCATTGGTGACAAAACAAAACAAAGTTCTATCACAAATGCACATGGCGTGCTAGGGACGTTCCCTCTTGGCGTGTATCGGAGTTAGGTCATGCCTGCCCATCCTTGCCTCAATGTGCTCAAATTAGATCATGTAATGGATGATTGGCAGTCTTTGAAAGTGTCGCTTGTGTTCGGATTACCGCAATAACCACTAGGCTAAACACAAGACCTGATTTTGATCCCGCTGCCTAAATCTTTTAACCTCTGTAACAGGAGTACAACAGATCACACAAATCAACCAATCCCACTGCGCACCTGGCTTTTCAGCTCGTTGAACAGTCTCCGGGCCTGTGGTTGATATCTGACATTTTGGTTACCGTCACTGGCATTCCGTGTGGCGTTGAACAAAATTGCCCTTAGAAAAGTTCCAAGGTCATTTTGCCAGCTAATATAAGATAAATGGTCCTGAGAACGACGTTTTCAAACAAACCATCGTTCAGACGAAGGGGCGGGTCTTTTGTTACGTCTTTTTCCTCATTACCTCCGGACTCCGGGAAAGAGTGTATATTTTTATGCTTTTTTTTTATGCTAATGTTTTTCCTAGTAGTCAAAGTGTTACTTTGTATAACGCGTTTAACATATGTCAAAATACAATCTTTATGCTAATGGAATGTATGGCACCACATTGCAGTCTGAGACCGTTTCATCTAAAATGCTAGTTTAGGAGTATTGTACTAAATGTAGAGTCATGTTTTCCACTATACCTGTTTGGGATGGCCCACACATTGCTCTACCTCGGGAAAAACTCATTATCTCGTGCAATCATATATAAAGATTTCGGTCATTATCTTGCGCATTTTAACCTGCGACCTTTATGCATGATCGGGTCGACAGAACGCAGCGATTGCTCCCTTGACAGATTTTATCGAGAGAGTTGTCTGCGCGAACCTTTTTGTTTGGATAACGACCTCTGCGCGAACCCTCTCGGTCGGCTAGTGGAAAAGTGCGTCTAGCTACGGATCGAGAATGATGATCGGGAATTCTGTATCTTTCGAAGATCTGATAAAAAGATTCTGAAGCAACGGATGGAGAAAATGACTCTTTTAAACACGCCCTAGAAACATTCAAGAATTAAAGAACCACATCAGGGCCTCCACCTTAAATACTACTTGTATGAGCTTCAGTAACTAAGGCCAGGTGGATTTGATTATATAGATAGATAACATCCTCTGGGAACCCAAAAACTGATAAGAGGGTGCCAAAAAATGACAAAAAATGTTTTTGATTGTGAAATCTAAGTGGTCAGGAATTTTGAACATACTACAAAACAGGCAGAATACGGTTTACCAAACAATAGTCTAATTTCTGTTACTTCATACCTTCTTTGACGTTGAAATATTAGCTGATGTGTTACGCCGAAGGAAGGTTATACCGGTTATATAGATACAGATACAGATATTCTATGAGATTAGTGTTTCCAATATTTGTTTTTGCAACACAGTCAAACCTGTATTAGTGGCCACCTTTGCATAGCGAGCACCTAACCATTGCGGTCACCCTTTGCCGGTTCCTTGGATTTTTCCCATTGACGTAAACATTAAGAAATAGTTTATAGAGGCCACATGCCCAACGCGGCCACGGCCACACGATTTCCGGCCCTGTAGATACAGAAACACTATTGCGACCATACGGGAGGCCGTCATACTGCGCCGAGTTAAAAATCGTAGTTTGCGACGATTTGAATCTCCCGACAGGGTCATTTTGGCAGTAGTGAAAGGAACCCATGCCTTGAACGTTAGAATAGAAGTCTTTGTCGGCAAAATTACCAACATTGGGCATGGCGATATCAATCTTTTTCGGTAGATTGGACTTTGGCAGGGTCAGTTGAATCAGACAATGTTACTTGGTGAGAAAGATTAGTGGGTACTGAAATCATGTGTAAGATATTGCTCGTGGTCAATAGATCAGCATTTTCTCTACAGTGGCCACTTGTGTATAGTGGCCACATTTCTCCAGTCATTTCTCCGCTATCGACAGGTTTGACTGTATATGCTACTGCTTTGTACGATTTAGTCTATGGATAAAAACATTTTTGGAACTGCCAAAAATTGACCTTTTCCAAAGTCATATCCAGTTGCTTGAGCAACTGCTCTTCGGCGTATTTTATTATCATCCCTGCTGTCCCTATCCTCCCATCATCCTTTCTGCCCCAACCCTTGCAATCATTCCCTCTGCCCGTACACATACTTGCTTACCTATGGCGCGCATACACTGTGATATTCATGCTCATTGTACACACACATATATTTTACACGTGCAGACTCATATGCCACACACACCACACCTACACGCACGCACACACACACACAAACATACACACGCATACCTTCAAAGGCACATGTGCCACAGCAAGTAAACTTATGGATGATATCAGCGCGCTCATTAAATTTTGCCTGATTTCAGAAGAAACATATTTTTCTTCGAGATGGTCAACATGACGAGCAAGTACCAAAATATGCAAATTAAACTTATGGTCAACATGACGAGCAAGTACCAAAATATGCAAATATGTTGGGTTGTAGGCTAATAGTTGTACCTGTAGAAGTGGCACCGGCAAGGTAGCCTTGACTGTAGTTATGGAAGTGAAACTAAAAATTTAGTGAGAAAGTTGTACATGTAAAATGGAAGCCGCGAATGTAGTTGCCATGTTGGTATGTGATACCAGTCTGACACACCTAGTGTCACCTTTACTACAACAGTTCACGACTTGAATACAGAAATTAATACCTTGTAGGCTGTGATACCATGTTTCGTCGCTTTACTTCTTATTTAGCCATCTTGTTTTTTCTACGGCATATATTTTTCTCGCCCTATCTCACTATTTTGCCGTCTGCAGAGGATGTCATCCATAAAATTTACCTGCTGTGGCCTTGTGTAAAAGGTTGATTTGTAGAATGGATTGAGGGACATGGGGTATCATTACATTGTAAATCAACAAGTGTGTATCACATATACCGTGGCAAAATAAAAATCCATGTCAATGTTTAGAAACGGGCAGGGCAGTGTAGTGGACCACAGGAAGAGTATCTACAATATCCTTGTATATTGTAAGCTAATTGTGGATCTCAATGAAGTCAAGTGAACAGCAGGGATGATGGTGCTCGATGTTTATCAATACAATATAGAACCGTGGGGAATATTAGCCTGATATCCGTCCCTACTGAAGCTGTCGCGTTTTTCTGTCCTCTCCTGTATTTGTTGTAATTGTCCTCACAGCTATATATTTGAAGATGCTATATATTGTTTTATTTATTTTTTTGGAACAGAAAAAGTATTACACTCAAGTTAGTAGAATATGTTCACTTTGCCAGTATAGACAAAGAGTAACTTTTAAAAACTTATCAACAATGTTTCAAAAAGAAGATACCAAGTTAATTAGCTACGCCTCCGCAGGTAAAACAAAATGTCACAGACGCTCCCAACGAAATACCGAGGCCCCGACGCAAGGACCTCTTCTTTGTGTTACTTCTGACCTCGCTCAACACCCACGCTGAGTTCTCACGCGCAACGCTGTGCCCAAGTGACATTCCTTCCACACTAGACTGGTAGTCTCCTCCAGACTCCTTTAGACGCAGACCATTGCGGAAATCAACAAGTAGGGAAACTGGGCCGACTAGAGGTGCTCTACTGGCCAGTTGGACCTTCTACGGTCAGCTGATTCCTCCTGCAAAGCAGCACCCCTTATTGTGGCCAGTTTCTGCTTCTTCCGATCCTCGTGAGAGCCTGATAGAGGCTAGCAGACGCCTACTGCACAGCTGCTAGAGGGGACAATGATGTCACTCGGATCTGTCATCTTTAGTTGGTGTGATTTATCGTTTAGCGGGGAGGAGTCAGGCAGCCAGGCTAGAAAAGGCGCGCAGATCTTCGGCTTGCGGCAGACCACGGAGCGGATCCAGCTCAGAGACATCCCTGCACCGAAGTCTCGTCAACCGCCGCCGGACCTGCGCACGACTCAGTCGGGAGGACCGACACTCGTCCTAGAAGCGCCCGTCGCACCGTCACCAGCACGGTCTGTACCCGACCCTCGTCAGGAAAGTCAAGCAACACACAACTGTGAGTAAAGACCGTGTACCGCGACGTCCTATGTTTTCTTTCGGCACTGTTTTATCGTGGTTATTTTCATTATGTTCTTATATATGAATTTAATCGTGCTGATAGCTACTTCTGATTCTTTCGTGGCTTAGGTACCTGTACTAAATCTTCTTTTCTATCAGTTTTTTTTTTTTCATTTGGTTTTACATCCTTGATCCAGTGAATATACAATGCCGAAATTGAATTCTATCTCATATCTAAGTGTGTCCAATGCACGTTGACTGTCCGGACTGCGTAGCCTAACATGTCGCAACATACGATACATGTAGAGACGCCGCGTTTTTTTTTCGTGAATCACGTTAAATTTTGACAATCGAAGCAGCGCTAGACGCTAGACCGTGGGTCCATCGCGGTCTGCTGTCAACGAACAGGACGAGCCTCGACGACTTTCCCATGGACGACGTGTGCGTCCGGCTCTAAACTCTGCATCGAATATTGTTGCATTTTTCTGTGTAACAGCCGTGTTTGTTTATTGAAAACGCGATCCAAGGTGGTTTGGCACTACATGGTGACTTTCTCGGCCACCGATTGGCTGTGGCCACACTGCGCTGTTTCCTTACGAACCGACCGGGAGAAGACGCATTTCCACGGCTGGCTTTAGCCGACTCTACGATGCACACATCACGGGAGCTTTCCTGGTGACGTCGAAGTCGGCCCTTGTTTTATTTTCTGGGCTGCCGTCGTGGTGTGTCGTCCTGTCACGAAAAAAGACGAGCTTCGACGATTGCCACGACCCACACGCCACTGTGGCCACGTTGCAGTCGCACAGAAGGCGCGGCGAGGTGTGGGCTGCACGGCAGAGCGCGTCACGGCTTGGTGTCCGCCAACCTTAGGACGGGAGGAGATCGCGGTTTCCACCGCTGACGGTCGGCTATGCGGGGCGCGTCGCGCCATTTTTTCTATTTGCTTTTGGACAGACGAGGACAATGTGACACTGCACTCAAGTTTTGTAACTTATATTAACAGTGCTACATACGCGGTACAGACAGAAGGAAAAGGTAGTCTTTTACCTCCCCGACCGAAGTAAGGTACCTGTTTTTACACCTGGGTGAAGTGAGGAAGGCCGTGTAAGGTTCCTTTCCCAAGGGCACAACGTCGGGGGGGCACGGTGGGGATCGAACTCCGGACCTATATAATCCGAGCCGAACGCTCTACAAGTTACGCCAAGCCCGACGTAGCGTGTTGTCCCGCGTCGCGACTTGTTGTCCCGCTAACCCGTAGCCATAGAGGACCTGACGACATGGTAGTCTTCTCACGGGCGCGTCACCGCTCGTTTTCCGACAACCCATAGCCATAGAGGACCTGGCGAGATGGTAGTCTTCTCACGGGCGCGTCGCCGCTCGTTTTCCCCCCAACCCATAGCCATAGAGGACCTGATGAGATGGTAGTCTTCTCACGGGCGCGTCGCAGATATTCATAAAAATTCTGTCTATTTGTATCTATTTGAGCAAAGGAGATGTTGCCTCTCAAAATAATTGGCCGTCGACGTATTGAGATATAGTCCATGCTTGTCTTTTTTAATCTGGAATATGTGATTACTTTGTTATGCTATCTTTGTATTATCACATGTACGTACCAAACTAACATGTTACCAAATACTTTGTAACATGGTCATTGACCACCCTTGTTTTCGGCTGTTGATGCGCTTGCGTTTTTGTCTAGTTACCATAACTCGATGAATCTTTATGGCAGTTGATATGCCGATAGGTGTTGAAAAATCAAGAAAAATGATTAGATTATTGCCCCCTAGCGATGTCCGATGGTACAGTAGAAGGGCTTCCAGTTTTGATATGTGGCGTTCTTGGCAAGGTTCAGTACTGTATCGTCGGGAGTTTTCAAAGACAGACAGTGCCTGAGCTCGTTTCACTCACATTTCTTTGTTAATTTGCTTGTTCTGTAGACTTTAAAAAACGTTATTCGCAAATGTATTTGTATTTTCAGGACTAAATATCTGGCAGGTCGCTCAGCGAATTTCATGGATGAAAAATGTTTCTTTTTTCTTACGTTTTGTATATTTTTCTGTCTTCAAATGATACCTCATACCATGTACACCATATTTGATTTTGGTTCCTCCTTGATTGCTCAACTCGGTTCTCTTGGGTCGCCGTCCAGTAGAGAAAAGTCTTTACAAATTGGAGAGTATTCCTCAGGTTTTGAACAAAATGCAATGGAACTTCTGTGTACCAATAGAGTAAAGCATGGCTCAATCGTGTCACAAGTAGTGGCGTCGTGTGTGGTATAACTGGTACAGCGTTTGGCTCGGAATCTAGAGGTCCCGAGTTCGATACCCGCCGTGCCTCCGACGTTGTGCCCTTCACACGACCTTTCTCATTTCACCCAGGTGTAAAAATGGGTAGCGGTCGGGGAGGTAAAAGAAATACAACATTTACCTTCTGTCTATACCGTGTATGTGGTACTGTTGATATAATTAACTAACTTGGTTGCAGTGCCGCATTGCCCTCGTCTATCCATAAGCAAATAGACAAGAAAAAAAATGTCACCAGTAGAAGACGCATTGCTGAGAACATGGCCTACGGCGGAAGCTTATTGACCCCCGATGCTTGGGGTTAAAAGCGGGGGCATGACATTAGACTTTTCGTTCAAAGAGGTCGGAGCCAAAAAGGGTGGGACGTTTCGTACGGTGCATGTTTTGTTTTCATATTTCTAGAATCACAGCGATTTGACGATTTCTTTTGTCGGCAGAATTCTGTAGAGTCTTGACGACATGTTTACTAGTTCGCGCGCGTAGCTTTGTTGGGCCCCGGGCGCCTTAGGGCGGCTGGTTTGAAAAACGACGAGGCAGATGTTTCTGCACTGATGCACAGTTTGAACCTTTTAAACTACTAGTTGCTAATGACCAAGACAACATGGTGGTGCACAGCGACTTCTCTCCAAGCAGATATTCCGTTCCGGATGGTTTTTTTTTTACGTTTTGTTAGATGTTGTTATCTGGCTTTCTATTTTGTACCGTCTGCTTTATGGCTCGCACTTTTTGGATTACGCCATGAGCTGGTTCACAATCTAATAGAGATTCTCTGGAAACTGCAGCACTAGAAGCGTGTACTGAGCTGAAAATCCAGCAGCTTAAGGGTTAATTTGTCTTGCAAACACGTCTGTCAATCATGCTGCTTTTGCTGAATATTTTTCGAATCGCCTGTTGCTCACACCGCAGGCCGTTTTTGTTGAATGTGTAGAAGTAATTTTGACACTGTGTCGGGTAATAATCCCCCCTCCTGTTGACTGTTATTGCAGGTGAGCTACATGATGGGCCCACGAGTGGCGGTACCCGTGGGGCTGCTGGTCCTACTCGCTCTCGCTGCTGGCGGGACGGCTCAAGGTAAGATTTTTTCCCACAATGATTTCATACCTTCTAACATAGTCACCATTACTGTTTAAGTAGCTTAGAATTTTCAACAGCCAAGCCTAGGAAAACTATGATTATGATAGCGTTTCCGATTATGCTCCATGCCAAATGGCGAAACGTGTTTTTAATTTGGCTTTGTGGAAGCCGTCTGAAAGCATGCCGTGGGTGGAGGTTAGGAACAGTGCATGATGGGAAGGCAGGTTGCTGGAGGTTAGGAAGGACTGCATGATGGGTAGGCGGGTGGACGGAGGTGCAGTCAAGGTCGCAGCCCACAGTATTTCTCCGCGACCGTCTATGACGTAGGGGAAAGAAAGTAGTACAGCCTAGATCTGAAAGCATTTGTAAACACATCATGTGAAAGGCAGCGGGGTATGAACTTTACTGTATGGTAGCACGACAAGTTGACTTTCAGATCGTATGAGTAGGATTGTGAAGTTTGCCCATTGGAAGTATAAATGCGCGTGACCTTTACAGCTGACTGCCTGGGTGAGTCGCCTGCAGTTCCGTATGGCCCCGCATGGCCCTATTTAAAAGAGGGCTTCAAAATTTAAGAAAAAAACGACAACTTTTCTTTGATTTTCAGTTATTTTGTAGATTCAACCCTCAACTTCAACATACTAGTTTGTCGTACTTGAAAACTGCACCCTACTATAAATTTATCGACATTGATTTGAGTCACCTTGCGGTCCTTAATTATAGAAATCCCATAGGCGAAAAACCTCAAGGTAGCATAACACAATATTAATGGGCGAACCCCGGGGTCTATGGCGCGGGTAGACAGTACGGATAAAACTGTCGAAGGCTCGGTAGAAAGCCCTATTTGAGAGACGGCCAGACATAACCTGTGCTGCGTGGTCAAAGAAGGTGTCGACTTTGAGACTGCATGATTTGGATTGTGAAAGTTTTCTATTTCGTGTATAAATGCGCCCCATTACGCAATTGCCCTGCCGGTGTGAGTCAGCTGCAGTTCAGTGACCTCCGCATAGGGGCATTTCAAAGAGTTCGTGAGAAGGCGATACGCCGACAGAATTTTTTTTGTATTTTGATATTTTGTGGTTTGTACCTTCAACTCAAACATCTCCGTTTTGGGTATTCCAAAAGTGCACCCTACTATATTTTTTTTAATGCGTCGAAGCCAGTCACCTTGAGGCCCTTAACTATAGAAATCCCCATGGGCCGAAAACTGTGTTCTGTTACCTCAACCCGTAGGTCACCCTAGAACGCCCTATTCTCTTAGATACTCCGTGAGCCGAGAAAATGTGTTTCTAGCATTCACATATTGAGGGGCTAGAAGACATCTTTTTTGTAATCACCATTTTTACAAGTTCTGTGATGATCGCGGGACGTTCAGAAGTTTTTACGTGTTCCGCAAAAGATTGCAGGACGTTCTGCGGAATCGTTTTCATGTTACACTTTTTTGAAATTTTCAAAATTAAATACGATATTTGGCACGGAAATTGTAAATTCGTATACAGGGACGTATGAAAGGCACATGTCTACCAGAAACAATTTTTTTCCATGCTACAATTAGAGCATTCCTGGTATTTTGTATCGGGATGGTTTTCCAGTGGGGTGAAATTTCTTCAAGGTACTTTTTAAGGTGTGCATGATGGGAAGGCAGGTGGGCGGAGGTTAGGAAACACTGCATGATGGGAAGGCAGGTGGGCAGAGGTTAGGAAATAGTGCATTATGGGAAGGCAGGTGGGCGGAGGTTAAGAAACACTGCATGATGGGAAGGCAGGTGGATGGATATCAGGAAACACTGCATGATGGGAAAGCAGGTGGGTGGAGGTTAGGAAACACTGCATTATGGGTAGGCCTGCATAATTGACGTTTCACATCTGCCAGTCTGCCATGCAGATATTCCGTGCATTATAAAATAACAGAGAGCGCTGTGGCTTTCGAAAAACTTTTTAAAACTTATTTGTGCTTAACCTTTTTACAGTTTACCCTTCAGTGAACCCCAAAGTGTGATAGTCCATTACCTGTACGTCTTAAATTAATATCAAAGTCCCCAAATTCAACAATTTTAAGTAACATATGCCAGGTGTGAAAATAGAGTACTTTGGACATAAGCTCTGCACACCTCTTTACCAAAATTCAGGTCATTTGGTTTCAATACAAGGGCATGGAAGCCCAAAATATTTTGTGGACAAAAATGGCCAAATATCGGAAAATAACTCATTTTTGAAGTGAGGTATGCATAAAGTGTTGATAAGCCCTGTGGGCATATGTCTAATGCATCTCTGTACCAAATTTCATGTCATTTGGTTTCTGAATACAGCGGCAATGGAGCCAAAAATATACATTTTTAGTAGAAAATGGCAGAAAACCCCAAAATAACAAATCTTTTAAGTAATCTATGAAAAAAGTTTTCATATGTTAGATATATAATGAAGCCATTCTGTCAATTTCAATTTGGAATGTTGATATAGTAGAAAAAGAAGTTAAGCGACAGCACACAGTATATGTTCCAAAATGCAACGTGTTCTGCTTTATCCAAGAGGTTGCCACCAATACCTTAACGCAACCAACACAATACACACGTTCGAAACGTGTGTTCCGGATGGGTATGCGTGTGCCTTTGACGAAGTATTATTCTTGCTGTTTCCCAGCCACAAAAGGTTTCACCGTGAGGGCACAGTCGTATGGATTCGATGATCCGGGTTTCCGGGATGTCCCAGACAATTCCAGAGACCTCACCTACATTGTCGTTGGCGGACAGAAGAGCAACATTGATGAAGGCCGTGAGTACACGTCATGGTTATTGTTGTACACGTTGTGTTTCCAAATATAGCTCTTCGACAGAAACGACGTATCTCTCTTTTTCCAACCGTTGGAACAGCGTACGTGTTATCAATACTTTTGAATCTGATTCAACATACTATTAGATTAATCGAAAGACACAAGTTTCTAAGTTACAAAAAATCAGGATTTTTTTGCAGAAAAAAGCCCATTTGCATTACACTGTTGTTCAAGTGATAAAAAATAAAGTGGCATACATGAATGATTTTGAGCATCTATTTCTTTTATAACGCCAGCTAACCGAGGGCATCAGGTGTTCATTTTGAATGAGCACACCGGACAAGTTGTAGACAAGGCTGCTTTCGACACCTATGGCGACTCTGAGGCGGCGACAAAAATGACAACCTTTCTGGGAGACGTTGCACAGGTAACCATAGTCGATATACCGGTCACCCTTGCAAGAAGGGGCGACCAGTGTATGGTGTGGCTTCTTCTTGGTACACAGTTTGAGTTATTGTCCGAAACATAGATTTTTGGGGTATGTATGCTATCATTTGGGCTAATAAAGACAGTTCTGAAAATCATATGTTTCCAAATGACTTTAAATCTACAAACTTTAAGTTTAACGCATTTTTTTCTGCTGGCAGGTGTAACGTTAATGAATGTTGAAGCACAAACTTATGGGTAGAGTAAATAAGAACTAATGCAACATCTTAAGTGCTCTATACTTATTACAGGTACCTGCCTTGACTCGTTGTACCTCCTGTTCTTTATTTAAGACAAAATGTAGTGCGTCTCAGATCTTTCAAGCATCTTAATTGTTTAAACACGCATTTTGTTTGCGATAGTCGCTTCTGTAAACTTGAAACCTAAATAAGGTTGACACGTGCGTGTATAATCAAGTCCGTATGGCAGTATCAAAGCCTATACCAAGCTACACAGGTCACTGAACAAATAGTACAAATCAGACAAATATAGCCAGATGACATGCCAGTGGAGTTAGCTGGCCGAGGAGTATGGTTTGTCAGCAGACAAATTATCTGGATATATTTGTCCCATTTCTGTTATTTCTCTAGCCAACTGTTGAACCTGGTAGAGGCTAATAATCTTATATGGACCCCATCGGGACTTGAATATAGACGCACGTGTGAACCCTGCGTTAGAGGAACATGCTATACTTCTGCAGACATAAGTGTCATATCAACGACAAGAATGTCTAATAAAAGTTAAACGTTGGTTAGAACTTTCCGATCACGTTCGGGCACGTCATACTTCAGGCAATCTGCTATCTCATCTTTGCTCCCATTTCGCTGCAGGGACGGATCATAGTTGTCGTTGTTCACGACAGCGGCGACAGAATCCCGGTCAATCTAGCACCGTACGGGGCTACAATTACTCATCTAGGTGCCGTATCTATATTTTTCTAATTCCTTACGTGCAGGAACAGATATCCTAATCTATATACAGCCTAAAACTCTTCTTACGTTAGGCAGACCGTCACTTCTGGTAGGTTTGGAGATGATAGGAGAGACTTGAAGCAGATTCTGGCTGAACGATGTATCATGACGTATTATGTAGATGGTCCGTCTTTGTGTACTAGTAGTAGTATCATGCAGTGGTAGTTGGCAAGTATTTGAAGGACTGAGTGGCGCCGAATGGCAGCTCTCTCCAGACCCTTGCGATCAGCCCCGCCTATTGCAAGCTCCTCGCAATTCAGCCCATAGCTGCGAAGAGAAAGTAGTCGGCCCACCCAATAACAATAACAATATCTTTACATCCCATGACAGGGCACAGAGAGTCCTACGCCATGATTACCCAGAAGGGACCAAAACCATCTTGGTTCGTGGAGAAAAGGAGCGCTCGACGTGCTGGACCAACTATTGTAGAGGCGTTTGTACCACCAGGTGAAGAAAACATTTTGTATTGTGTTGCGAGTATCTAACCATTAAGCCATTCTGTCAATTTCAACTTGGAATGTTGATATAGTAGAAAAAGAAGTTAAGCGACAGCACACAGCATATGTTCCAAAATGCACCTTGTTCTGTTATATCCGAGAGGTTGCCACCAATACCTTACCGCAACCAACACAATACACAGGTTCAGGACGTGTGTTCCGGATGGGTATGCGTGTGCCTTTGACGAAGTAATGAAGATGCGTTATGTTTTACGATGACGCGTTATTCTGTGTACTGACTTCATGTCTTGAGCTAAGATTTCACAAGGTGCTACGTTAACTGCCAATACAGAGGCATTTAGTTCAAGGATATTCTTGTTGTTTCCCAGCCACAAAAGGTTTCACCGTGAGGGCACAGTCGTATGGATGGGATGATCCGGGTTTCCGGGATGTCCCCTACAATTCCAGAGATCTCACCTACATTGTCGTTGGCGGACAGGAGAGCAACCTTGATGAAGGCCGTGAGTAGACGTTGTATTTCCTATTAAAGCACCTGGACAAAAACGATTTATCTCTCCTTTTCCAGCCGTTGGGACAGCGTCCGTGTTATCAATACTTTTGAATCAACATAGATTAATCGAAAGACACGAGTTTTAAAGTTCTGAAAATTTTAAATTTTCTCGCAGAAAAAGGCCCGATTGCATTACACTGTCCTTCAAGCGATGAAAAATCAACAGAAATACACGAAGAATTTTTAGCATATATTTCTTTTATAATGTCAGTTAAGCGAGGGCATCAGGTGTTCATTTTGAATGAGCAGACCGGACAAGTTGTAGACAAGGCTGCTTTCGACACCTGGGTCCATGGCGACGCTGAGGCGGTGACAAAAATGGCAACCTTTCTGGGAGACGCTGCAGAGGTAACGTAGAAACGTAGATTTTTATGTATGGTATCATTTGGGCTAATTACGACAGTTCTGAAAATCATAGGTTTCCAAATGACTTGAAGTTTAACGCGTTTTTCTGCTGGCAGGTATAACGTTCATGAATGTTGAAGCACAAACTTCTGGGTGTAGTAAACAACTAATGCAGCATCTTAAGTGCTCTATACTTATTACAGGTACCTACCTTGACTCGGATGTAGTACCTCCTGTTCGTTATCAAAGATCAAATATGATGTGTTTTAGATTTTTCAACTATCATGATCGTTTAAACGAGCATTTCGTTTGCGATGGTCGTTTCTGTAAACTTGATACCTTAGAGGAATATGCTATACTTACTACAGACATAAGTGTCATATCAAGGACAAGAATGTCTAATAAAAGATAAACGTTGGTTAGAACTTTCCGATCACGTTCGGGCACGTCATACTTCAGGCAATCTTACATCATATCTCATCTTTGTTCCTATTTCGCTGCAGGGACGGATCATAGCTGTTGTTGTTCATGACAGCGGCGACTTTGCAGGAGGACTATCCAGTGTATTAGCACCGTACGGATCTACAATTACTTATCTAGGTGCCTATATCTTTTTGCCGGGGCGCCGAAGGCGCCCGGCTTTGTCCCCGGTTTAATGGTTCGTCCTTGGATGGGTCTGCTATGGTCGCAAAATGTACCGTGCGTTTTTACGACAATTCTCAGCCCTTCTCAGCCCTTCAAATAAACGCAATGTACCGTGCGTTTTTACGACAATTCTCAGCCCTTCTTAGCCCTTCAAATAAACGTTGTAAGAATACTGTTTATCCATGACCTCTACTCGTACAGAAAACATTGCAGCGCTCATTAGCAAAGTCTAGGAAAGGAAAATGTTTCTTGATTTGCAGTAAAACACTGGTCATGTAACATTTGAGGAGTTGTCGTTAAATCGCACGGTTCATTTTGCGATAGCGTTGACGGGTCCGGGTATTTAGCGGAATAACCCGGAATAACCCGGAATAACCCGGAATAACCTTAATAAAGGATGAAAGCTACCGAAATACAGTGTGCTTTGATAAGTTAAGATCGCAGAATGCAATATTTTGGCATAAAATAATGTATATATGGCCATGGGAACAAGAAATATTACGGTTATTCCGGGTTATTCCGGGTCATTTCGGGTTATTCCGGTAAATACCCTCACGGGCGTTGACGGTGCGGAGGAGGTGAGATTTTTATCGTACAGAAATTGGTACAGTTTGTAAAGTTATCTTTCTGGAATTCGGATGTATTAAAATATAACATTACATTCTAAGGCGTAGTGTCATGTGAGTAAAATGAGCACGACATTTGACGAAAGATTTTGTGGAGGGTATACAGTCAAGTTTATTGTGCAACGATTGGAACAGTTTACGTGCGGGTGGGAGGGGGGCGTGCGTCTATATATGCAGCTGCAGGAGGTCCTGCAGGACATTTTCGATCGTAAGAGTAACGTACAATTTGAAAAGATAGTGATCATGAATTCGGACACATTGAAACATATTTCCAAGGAACGGTATATAGTTTTTTTAGTAAAACCAGTGTGTGGGGATTGACGAGAATTTAGATAGTTTAATGGTGCACTGTGCTTGAGCCGATGCGAGGCATTATGCAGGGCATTTTTGATTGTAAAAATATCGTACAAGTTGAAAAGATGGATCGGATTCTAATACATTAAAACATACATTTCCAAAGAATAGTAGAAAACAACGGATTGTAGCTAACTGTTAAACAATCAGCAAAGCAGTTGGCAAGATGTCACACCTGAACTTTTGTAGATTTTTGCTTTTTGTTGGTACTAGTAAGATGTTATGTGATCAAGACAATATTTTCTTTCTGTTTCAGTGACGCCTTAGACTGTTCTCTGCTATATATACAAGTGACACAGTAATATACAGAAACTTACAGCTAGCAAAAGTCTGTACTCAATAAGATTTTACACAGTACACATTTATACTTCTTCTGCTGAAATCTACGCATTACATTTTGCATCCAACCAAAGAGGTTTGAAAGAGAGTCCTTGATCCAACCAAATTAGACCTTGAGACCTATTAACAGATCATTGATCACTGTGCATTTTGCACATACCAGACTCAATCGTGCCACTGAGCACTGCATTTTGCACACACCAGACCAATTGTGCCACTGAGCACTGTGCATTTTGCACACACCAGACCTATCGTGCCATTGAGCACTGTGCATTTTGCACACACCAGACCTATCGTGCCATTGAGCACTGTGCATTTTGCACACACCAGACCAATCGTGCCATTGAGCACTGTGCATTTTGCACACACCAGACCAATCGTGCCATTGAGCACTGTGCATTTTGCACACACCAGACTCAATCGTGCCACTGAGCACTGTGCATTGTGCAAATAAAGTCAAGCAAAGAACACATATATTGTGAACAATGTGTGAATCTATTTTATCGGGAAAATACCACCAAGGTGACATCATTTTCAGTGGAGATAATAGAGGCAAACAATGCACTGCAAATGCTTTAATGGCAGTTGTTAACCACAGTACTTGCAGACAAGCAATTACCTGGACAAGTACAGACCTTGATGGTGTACTTTTTCAAGGAGATGCACTATACACCTACATAAAACCATCACTAAGATCTGGTGTGGAGTTCCTCTCCGTTGATGATATTCCAGACTATTTGCAACTTTACAACAATACTGTACGTGTATCAATAAAAGAGTCTTACACTGGAGACATATTTGCCACAGAAGCAGTCTATCCTTATTACACCTTAAAGAAAGCCCTAGAAGCAGCATTTGCTGAATCCAACACTTGTCTTTTCATAACAGCACATGGAATAACTGGTTCAACAGTAGCATTGTTGCACGCTGATAACAAGTATTTTGTTTATGACTCACATGCCAGAAGTCCCATAACAGCATTGCCAGATAGCCATGGCACTTCTACTTTAAGCATGCACAGTTCAAACAGCAATCTAGTTTCATTCTTGCAACAACTTAACTGGAACACAACATGCAATTTTGAGGTTGTCCCAGTACAAGCAGAAAATGTTTTCTTATCAGTTGAACCTACTGGTATACACATTATCAATCTGACTAGCAATGTTTCTTCTATGATTGAGTCAGAAAACTGCTTTCAAGTTCAACAACAACACACATACACCTTGGTTAAACCAGAGTTTGTATCTACGAAAGAGAACCTACAACAACCAAACACAGCATTTCCATTTGCACCACATTGTAACCAAAGTACTGGGAAAAACATTGTGCCATGCACCACAAGCAAACATCCAAGTGCTATGCCAGAGAACAGGAATGAAGGCCTCTTGAATCAATTAGTAATGTCACCAAATGCAGCATCAAATTTAAATGATAAAAAAGTGCAAGGTCTTGCAATCCAAAGCGCAATATGCAAGGACAAACAAGAAAAACAAACCTATCAACAGAAGACAGAGAGTCTTGCAGAACAAAGAACATCATACAAAGCAAAGAAAGCAAATGAGACCTGTGAGCAAAAAGCAGCACAGCAAAGAGCATCATATAAAGCGAACAAAGGTTTCCAGCCAACTTCCCATAGATTTTAGATATAAACTTCTAGTTTAATAATGATGCACATTTTACTGGAACACAACATGAAATTTTGAGGTAGTCCTTCCAAATGCGCCCCGGCCAGCTTTTTTTAAAAGCTTTCTTGTTTAATTTCTTCTGTGCAGGAACAGATAGTCTAATCTATATATAGCCGACAACTCCTCTTACGTTTGGCAGACTATCACTTCTGGTAGGTTTGGAGATGAAAGGAGAGGTTGAAGCAAATTCTGGCTGAACGATATTTTATGGCATCATTTAGGCTTAGGTCACATTTCCGAATCGGGGCCCGGTCGGGATGTTTTAAGAAACGAAAAATTAAAATGTATACCTAAAAGTATACACAAATCTTGCCCATGAACCATATTTTGACGTTTTGTGTATGTTGATGTCTTTCATATAATTATTCTTTTCGCTCCCGAAAGCTGGCCGGCCGGGCCCCGGTTTGGAAATGTGACCTAAGTCTTACAGGGTCACCACCGGGCGCCTTTTGGCGATGTCCTTGATCTGCTCTCGGACATAACAAAGTAAAGGGGGGAGGCACAATTTCTATTGTACCTTTATGCCATACAATGTAGATAGTCCGTCTTTGTTTACTAGTAGTAGTATCATGACTTGGTAGCTGGCAAGTATTTGAAGGATTGACACATCTAAACATCTCATGACAGGGCGCAGAGAGTCCTACGCCATGATTACCCAGAAGGGACCAAAACCATCTTGGTTCGTGGAGAAAAGGAGCGCTCGACGTGCTGGACCAACTATTGTAGAGGCGTTTATACCACCAGGTAAAGAAAACATTTTGTCTCGAGTTTGCGAGTATTCATTTTATATTTTTTCTATGTGCGGTTTCTTTCATTGACAAAGAATATTTATTAATACAGAGCCAGGGACCATTATATCGTTAGCATTTTTAGCATTGGTTAGATATATAATTAAGCCATTCGGTCACCTTTGTTCCCTTTGGAATCCAAGTTGTCTTCAGTCTGAATTGTCTTACAACGTTTCCTATTGGACAACTGAAATTGTCTTCATTCATAGTTAGAGTATAAAAGACCTGTTTCTTCCAGGTCACTTCAGTGTCCAAAACCATATCCAGTTGCTTGAGTAACTATTTTTTGGCGTATCTTATTACCTGGATGTCTAACCTACATCGACGTATTTTGTCTTGAGTTGCGAGTATTCTTTTTAATTTATATTTTCCCTATGTGTGGTTTCTTTTATTGACGAAGTAGTCTGTGAAAACAAGACGCAAATCATAGGTCACCACCTCAGAGTTTTGGCTCTAAATTTTTCGGCTACCGCTAAAGCAGTGTATAATCAGAAACGACATCACCGATGAGCCGAGCTGTTGTACTAGCCTCAAAATAGCTTTCTTTTAGATCAAAACTCTTTTTTTTTGCATCCGAAACGGTAAAATCAAGTTTTCTTGCGATTTTACCACATTTTCGCATCTCAAAAACACGGAAATCAGCATACTTAACGCATTGTCACTGCATGCAACACCTTTAAACGTATCGTCAAAACAAGACAAGATCCGAATAGACCAACATTTAGGTTTTTTAAAAATTGTTATGAAATGTCCAGCGAGATAAATTTCAGTGCTTTGGCAAGATCAAAACAATGCAATGTTTCAATCTTCTGAAAAATATAATTTTCAGCCAAACTTTGTAACGCTATAAGTGCCGCTCTGTTTTTTTGGGGGGGCTTGAAATTTCGCTTGAATAGATAATTTGTATATCTCATTGTTGCAAAGTTTCGTAACTTTTTTGGTTATCACGTGGTTGTGCTTGAAATAGGCCAGTTTTTGCATTTGGCGATTTTTTTTTATTTCAGCCATGTTCAAAGTACAGTGGAAGCCAGTTAATTGCACCTCGGATAAACGCACACTTCGGGTAATTGCACGGAATCCCAAAATCCCAAACCGTCTCCCATTCACTCCATTGTTAGTGACTTCGCTTATCTGCACAGCAAAAAATCCCCAACGCCGGATAATTGCACGAAAATTTGTCAAACATCGTCAACAAATTGACTGAAAATGCGTGCTAAAAATCATCAGACACGGTACAAATAAGGTACGATATTGTAGGGTCGGCACCATGAAGAGACGCCCGTCCGCTTAAGGTCGTCAAAGCCCGCATTACGATTTGGCAGACAACTTCTTGTGACATACTCAATACAAACTGTTCTCTATCTGTCCATTGCCTAATTACTGTAATTAGGGTCGCGGGGAAATACTTATGCAGTGGTTTTATGTTCTTGGCAGCCAGTCGGAAACAACACAGCGACTCGGGGCCTACAGACGGACATAACACTCGCCTTCGGCGGTGCAGTGCTTTAGTTTCGTGATCAGGAAGCGACATAACGTATACAGTAACTTTCTTTTAGTTTCGATTTCAAGTGCATTGCAGTACGATGTTTCGTGAAGACATGTATATGACGTCCGGAGCACAACAGGTACATCACTACTGTAACGCGTAAATAAACTGTGCGTTGTACTACCTCCCATATATACCACCTCTCGGCCCCTCCGCCCGTGGTGATGCGGTCCAAATGACCAACTCCACATTATCGCACACTCCGGATAATTGCACGGAATTCGCTGGCAAATTGGGTGTGCAATTAAGCGGCTTCCACTGTACTACATTAGACCAAGTGAAAAAGAATTTTAACTCAACTTCTTGTCAATGGTATATCTATGTATCATCTATCAAATAATGTCCCTGTAAGTAGGCCACATTTTGCATTTGGCAAATTTTTTTTTAATTTTAGCCAATTTCAAATTACTAGATATGTGACAAAGTAATTTAGAATTCTGATTGGACTTCTTGCGAAATGTAGAGAATGAATCGAACGAATTCCGAATTCAGGCTTCCCAAGGGCAGCGCGGTTGAAAATTTAAATACCTGATGCGGACATTGCAACTGCTGTACAAGGACACTACATTTTTCCAACTCCTGGTGCATTTCGCATTGAAAAGTGTTTTCTGGGGTGGATATGGTATAAATGACATACAGCACGGTGTATCCAGCATCACCCCCGGTTCTTGCCCTCCCGCCGTCCTGCCCATGGGCGGGATGGTACCTCGGGTTCCTGCCCTCCCACCGTCCTACCCTCGGGCGGGATAGTACTTCGGGTTCCTGCCCTCCCACAGTCCTACCCTCGGGCGGGATGGTACCTCGGGTTCCTGCCCCCCCACCGTCCAACCCTCGGGCGGGATGGTACCTCGGGTTCCTGCCCTCCCACCGTTCGCTTTGTAACCTCCTACAACCTGAAATCCAGAGGAAAGTGTTCTGGGGAACTCAATTAGGTCTTGACAAAGATGTATAATTTTTCCTGTCAATTACGGCAGGTTATTTGCAAATGAATACCTTTCCGGCACCTCGTTAGGCGGGTAAGTGGAGGTACATTCGAACCGCAGGTCATTCTTCTTCTAGAACGCCTTATTCTCTTAGATATAAGATAAGTATAAAGAACTCTCTGCTGGTTCCGGTTCGGAGTTTTTTTAAGGATTTGGGGCCGATTTGACTGTCTCTGAGTAAAGCACTAACGCTTCTCTAAACATCGTTTTTCGGATAATTCAATGTTTCCGATGGAAAAGGGTGTGTTGTCGCTGACCAACAGACTCATTTGACATTTTCTGTAAAAATGTTATTTTTGGTAAAAACCATCAAAAATATATGCTTTTCATCCAAAAATTGCTAATTTGGGGCCATTTTTTACAGGCCGCTACACGGAAAAAACGAATTTTCCTGGGATAATGACTGATATGGCAATGAAGGTCAAGACTTCTTCTGTATACTGAGTAAAAAGGAAATAAAGTTATCCGATACGTTTTCCGCAAGCTCCGATGGCGCTAAAACACCCAAAACGCACATAGAAAGAACGTATGATCTGGGTAATCAGGCGACGAAACGCTTTACCGCTATCGCGCGCACTAATACCAGGAAGTGTTCGCCGCACGATCAAATCTCCGACACCATAAAACGCTACGAACAACAAGCATTTGGAGAAGTATAAAATATTATAGACTTCTAAAGCGATAGCCGAAAAATCTAGAGCCAAAACTATGGAGACAACCTCTGATTTGCGTCTTATTCTTAGGGACTATTCAGATATCTGGACACTTGAAATTCCGAACCGGAACCTGCTGTGCAAGAAGAAGGTCTCGGCACTGCATGATGGGAAGGCATGTGGGTGGCGGTTAGAGAACACTGCATGATGGGCAGGTGGGAAGGGTGGAGGTTAGGAAACAGTGCATGATGGGACGGCAGGTGAGTGGAGGTTAGAAAAAGTGCATGATGGGAAGGCAGGTGGGTGGAGGTTAGGAAACAGTGCATGATGGGACGGCAGGTGAGTGGAGGTTAGAAAAAGTGCATGATGGGAAGGCAGGTGGGTGGAGGTTAGGAAACAGTGCATGATGGGACGGCAGGTGGGTTGAGGTTAGGAAACAGTGCATGATGGGACGGCAGATGAGTGGAGGTTAGGAAACACTGTGGTCAGAACTCCGGTGTCTCTAGCTGATGGTCTTGAGTTGCAAGATGTTGGGTTTAAGATCGAGGTTGGGAGCACCAACAATGCCACAAGTATAACTGGCTCTTTGGAGTTTGATGACCCTCCCAGCCTCCCAAAGTGGAGGGTTTCTTAGGATGACCATGGACGGGATGTGGAATAAAGCGTTCGGGGGGCTGGATTTTCTTGCAATCGGCGACATCAATTTCGTGCTGTCAATCAACCCATAATCAAACGTGGTTCCGGTATGAATCGCCCATAATCGGACATGTTTCGGGTTGGAAAACTTCGGAAGTAACCCCAGAGGAGTGAAATTGGTTTGTCTGTTTGTCAGTGGTTCTGTAGTGCCGTTTCTGTATGTTCTGCCAGGGTGAAATCTGCTCTCTCGGATTGCCTTGATAAAAAAAAAATGTTCCCCTCTCCAGGCGACTGCGGCCAGCCGGCCATCTCCCCCCAGAACGTGCGCGTAGTGGGCGGTGTGCAGGCCGTGCAGGGCTCCTGGCCATGGCAGGCCAGCCTCAAGCTGAACGGCCGCCACGTGTGCGGCGGGCAGATCATCGCTCCCAACTGGATTGTAACCGCTGCTCACTGCTTCGCCCGGTGAGTGAGGCAACGTTCGTTGTGGATAACAAATTCTTTGTATTAAACAACCAAGTTTACCCCAAGCTGACATTCAAGTGACCGTTTTCACCTTCCAGGGCAGTACTGACAATCTATTTCACACTGCAGCTACCGGTAGGTGTCGCTGCTTGCAAACATTTTTTTCACTAAACACAAAAACTACCGCATTCCAACTAAAGCAGCAGCGATGCCTAACTGTAGAATTAGAGAAAACTTGTCAGTACCGGTAAATATCGCATCAGATGGAATCTTCATCTATACCGAACAGATTCCAAAAGAATAAGGGAAAATCCATTTCATTGCCTTTTTTTGCTTCAAAACACAAAAATTAAGCTTTTATTTTTATCAAAATGCAGTCTTCATGACTTGGTATTTGCATTTTTAAGAAACTTTCTTCAAATAATCCGAAAATAGATGAGGATATATACTCAAACAATTCAAGACAAATCCAGCCTAACCGAGGATATATAATGAAATAGAGTGTTGTACAGCAACTTGGAGGATATATACTCCACCTGAAGGACGATATATACTCTGATAGAGTATAAATACTCTGCATGAAGGAGGATGGATCCTCTGCCTGATAGAGTATTTATACTCGAACTGATAAATCTACTCGAACTGATAAATCCGAGTAGATTTTCATTCAACGGGTTCGCCAGCCAGCAGCAGGCCTTTACAGCTCGTCCCTGCTAGCAGGTGTCTCGGCTGAAAGGGAATATACAAAACATTTCTTAAGACGAGAAGAACGATATTGATTTTGCTGACGAACAGCAGTTTTTTCTACGTACACAAAATGCCAGCCTAAAACGAATTCAATTTCTATTTTTTATCACTTATGCGGGAACGTCTATTAAAGGTCATTAAACTCTGCTGTTTTCCGTGACTGGCTCCCTTAGAGAGATCAGCGGCCGCCTTGCCATAACATGCAACAACCTCGACACTATCTTCACTAGATCAGGCCGTTTTCCCAATAGCAGCATTCCATTCATGGTCAGGGCATTAACTTATCGTCTCCATTACTATCATAAAACGGACCCTCTGTCTGAAGGAGTATTTATACTCTGCCTGAAAGAGTATTTATACTCTGCCTGATAGAGTATAAATAATCTGCATGAAAGAGTATTTATCTATACTCTGCATGAAAGAGTTTTTATACTCTGCTTGAAAGAGTATTTATCTATACTCTGCATGAAAGAGTTTTTATACTCTGCTTGAAAGAGTATTTATACTCTGCCTGCTAGAGTATACATCTTTCATATTTATACTCTGCCTGATAGAGTATAAATCATAACTCTTTCAGGCAGAGTATAAATACTCTTTCGGACAGAGGATCCATCCTCCTCCATGCAGAGTATTTATACTCTATCAGAGTATATATCGTCCTTCAGGCGGAGTATATAGCCTCCAAGTTGCTGTACAACACTCTATTTCATTATATATCCTCGGTTAGGCTGGATTAGTCTTGATTTGTTTGAGTATATATCCTCATCTATTAGTGATTATTTGAAGAAAGTGTCTTAAAATGCAAATACCAAGTCATGAAGGCTGCATTTTTGTAAAAAGAAAAGTTTATTTTTTGTGTTTTGTAGCCAAAAAAAAAGGAATAAAATGGATTTTCCCTTATTCGTTTAAATCTGTTACCGGTAGAATCACTGATTGTGCAATTTAATAGAATTGCCGATTGTACAGACAGAATTGCCTATTGTACTGGCAGAATCACCGATTGAAATGACAAAATTGCCCATTGTGCTGACAGATTCGCCGATTGTTCTGACAGAACTGCTGATTGTGTAGCTAGAATTGCCGATTCCACTCAGCAGGATTATGTACTTTCTTTTTGTGCAAACAAACAAACAAACAAACAAAACGTGTTGTTGTGTTTCCCGTAGAGAGAGCAACCCCAGCCAGTGGCGCGTGTCCCTGGGCTCCTACCGCCGTACCTCCACTGACTCCACCCAGCAGGACTTCGACGTCACCAGGATCATCGTGCACGAGAGCTATGATTCCAACAAGTAGGGTCATTCCTTCTGTCGTTCACTCACTCACTCACTCACTCACTCACACTCACTCACTCACGCACTCTCACTCACTCACACTCACTCACTCACTCACTCACTCACTCACGCACTCTCACTCACTCACACTCACTCACGCACTCACACTCACTCACTCACTCACTCACTCACTCACTCACTCACTCACTCACGCACTCTCACTCACTCACACTCACTCACTCACTCACGCACTCACACTCACTCACTCTCACTCACTCACTCACACTCACTCACTCACTCACTCTCACTCACTCACTCACACTCACGCACTCACTCACGCACTCACTCACTCAACTACTCACTCGCGCTAAGCCCACTAACTTACTCACTCACACCTCAGAATTTTAAGACTGACTGAATGAGTTATTGTGTTTCTCCACTGTGATATATACACTAGATATAACAACGACGTTGCCCTGATGAAGCTGAGCGGAAACGCGCAGTACAACAACTACGTCAGCCCGATCTGCCTGCCCACCCAGGACGTGCCCGCTGGCACCAACTGCGAAACCACTGGATGGGGCGACACTGGTACTTCTTTTTTTGTTTATTGTTTGATTTGATTATATGGATAATCATCATTTTTCGTCGCTCCAAAAATACAAAAAGTTTAATTTCCACCACACCTTGAATCGTATAAAGTAGCCGAAGCAAAAAATGGCGTACATGAAAAGAAAATATATCGGGAAACATACACTAATGTCAACGTCAATTCCAATATCATAGAAGAAGACTGTGAAAACAAAAATGAAGAATCTATTGTTCGGTATTCAATACTCTAAGTGTAACAAAAAATGTTTCATTACCTTTCATGGGTTTCCACAAAGCTGGACTTGCACACGCACACACACACGCACGCACGCACGCACGCACGCACGCACACAGACACACACACCACACGCACACACACGCACGCACGCACGCACGCACGCACGCACGCACGCACGCACGCACGCACGCACACAGACACACAGACACACACGCACGCACGCACGCACGCACACACACACACACACACACACACACACACACACACACACACACACATGCACACACACACACACACACACACATGCACACAGCAAACTTTCAGCGACCACTTCTTCAGGATCAAGAAGAAACTGGACAGAGACGGTATAAACTTCTTGGTACGTTTGACCAATTGCTGACGTCACGCATCCACAAGATCACGTGTCTTTAACTCTCGCGATTTTACGTCCTGAAGTGATTGGTTATTGGTCATCAGTGTTGATCCTGAAGGAGGCGACTGCGGTCGTTGAAATTTGATCCGTGTATGCGTTTGTGTTTTGCATTATGCTAAGGTGACTGATCCTTAGTTTTAACCCAGTTTGCCGCTTCTACGTTGTCTGTGGATCGTAATCTTTGTCTCCCCCTTCCCTCTGCAGGCTCCGGTCTATCCACCTACCTGATGCAGGCCAGAGTGCCCATCATGGAGTGGAATAAGTGCAACAGCGCGCAGTACATGAACGGCAAAATCACCGACAAGATGATCTGTGCGGGGTACGACCAGGGAGGCAAGGACGCCTGCCAGGCAAGTTTTTTATTACCTTATCCAAGGTTATATTTTCGGTAGCGTATGTATGTGTGTGTTTAGAAGACCTGCATATCCCCAGAATGTCTAGATGGATTGTCTTGATATTTCGCACTTGGACATCTCTTGATGAAACCTTGAAACGATAAGATTTGGGCCCCTATTGTGTTGTTACGGTACTGCAGCAGAACTTTCGACTCATGGCTCTCCCTGAACACGGGACCTCCATTTAACGTCCTATCCGAGGGCTTATGTCAAGTGACATGAAGGCGACTGTGGCGTCAACAACGAGTTAAAGGTGCCCGTTAATCGGTATCGGCCCCCGTCTCGGTTGAAGGATGGTTGCTAAACGTTTGATGTTTTCTTGCGTTTCCAGGGTGACTCCGGCGGCCCCCTGGTCTGTAAGTACAGCGGAAAGTGGACCCTGGACGGCATCGTGTCCTGGGGGCGCGGCTGTGCGCTGGCGTACAAGCCCGGCATCTACACCCGCGTCACCCAGTTCGTCAGCTGGATCAACGACAAGATGTTTTTCGGTATGCAGGCGGGGTTGTCCTTGTCCGAAGCCTGTTGTTGTTGATATGCCCACGACTGTGCGACTCAGGCATATGTTTTTGTTTATTACTAGTAATTTTCCACTTGAGTAAAAGTCTCATCAGCCTCCAAGAGGAAAGGACAATCCCAGGCGTGCGAAGGCATGGCTTGTTTTGTCCGCCTCGCTACTGTCAAGGCATGCGCAAGTCGCAGATTTTGTCCTCGATTGCCTTGCTGCTAATAAGACAAGGCTTGTTTGCACTAATGGGAAAGCGTTGTATTTTTTTTTAGATCTCGAGCAACCGTCTTTTTCTGTATCTCGAAAGCCTGACCCCCACGGCTGACATTTTGTGTAGAAAAAAACTGCTGTTCATTAACAAAATCAAAATCGATTCTTCTTGTCTTAGAAATGTTTTGTATATTCCCTTTCAGCCGAGACACTTGAAGACCACGATAAAGAGCGGTAAGCTATCATCAATTTGGCTCATAGGCATAGCCTTGTCAGATATTTCTGAATACAGTCCGTATTTCTGGATACAGTCCTTTTTTTCATTTAACACATCACTGTGCTTTTATCGATAATATCCTGTTGCGTTGTATGTGGCCTCGTTGTCTTATTGAGTTCTATGTGAAGAAACGCGGCTGTTTAATTGTATCAACAATTAATTGGTGCAAATGTTTTACATTTCCTTAAATAGCCATTCTCTATCAACCTTCTGATGCTTGTTTTTACTGTATATTGCAGGGACGAGCTGTGAAGGCCTGCTGGCAAACCTGTTGAATAAAAGTCTACTCGGCGTGATTATCTGTCTACTCCCTGATCATTATCTAACCCGTACTTCTCGTACAGGGTTTTTGAATAGGATGCTATATTTTGCAAGTCATTCTCTGTGGCCTTTATGAAATCTGTATTGAGTAGATGGTTGTTTCTTCCCACCCTACCTTATAAAGTATGGCATCCTTAACTTTTTAGATAGGAAAGCTGACAACAGTTGGAAACCTAGGACAATTTGTATGGAGAAGCTTATCAAGAAAACGTAGCAGCATTAATAATAGATTGAAAACCAATTTCTACAGAACATAGCACACAAGACATACATGACATACATGGGCAAGTTTCAGATTTTTCCCAGGGCCAAGCATATAAGATTCCATTGTAACTCAATATGTTGGTAATATCTTAAAATGATAACATAGACACAGTTAGAAGGTTGAAAACTGTTGTCAGCTGAACAAAACCGCCCAAAAAACAGGTGAAAGGAGCTTTACGGTACCATTGCTGCATCCACAGTGTGACAGTCAGGAGAGACAAAACCTCCGGGTTCTGTGGAGAATGTTTTGCGAGGATTATGCAGTAATTGTGTTTGACATGGTGGCCACCATATCTGCAGATTACAACCTTCAGAGTCAAAGGCAATTACTGAGATGAGAAAGGAAAAGATGAGATGAGGCAGTGAGGCTGGCTGTGAAACATTGTGGGATAGTGGTGTATTACGAAATAATAGTGCAAATTGCTAGCAAGCCTATATAGTAATAACTGTGTTGACATTTAGCTTTGTCATCTTCTGACTTAAACCACCAAATTTTACTCTGTTCGAAGGCTCTAAATGTAGGTTTCTAGTGTACGATCTTATTTCTGTACTAGATATAACTTTTCATCTTCCAGTAGCTTTTTTGTTAGACGTTGCTGATATTGAGGTTATATAAGGTCAAAGTTGTTAGTTTATAAGACACCAGGATGTTAGAAATATGAAGTGTATGAGCATAGCTTTACTGTTAAGTGAGAATCAGTTATCTTACTTGTAACCAACAATTTAGTATTTCTTTAGTATAAACTAGACTCTTTTATAGAGGTGCTGCGGAATTTTGTTTTATTGTGTTATTATGTAGAGGTGCTGCGGAATTTTGTGTTATTGTGTTATTATGTAGAGGTGCTGCGGAATTTTGTGTCAGCAATAATTGTGAGATTAGCCAAGATACCCCTATGAGAAGACAGAGAAGAGATACCATCATGCACTAAATCCAGAGAAGTGATGTCTTGTTTAACTCACAACTAGAACTGATCGCTTAGTTACGTATATCCTTTATGTGCATTTGCTTTGAAACTTTTTAATATAAGATGTGCAGTTTTGGTACCACACACCCGTGTCTGTTGTCTTTGTGTCCACGATAGGATCGCTAGTGACAAACACTTTGGAAGAACACAGCACAACATTTCTGGTGTGATTGAGCCCCGACGAAAAGCGCATGTATGATTGTTACGTACACACAGTGTATGGCTTATTCAGTTGGATGAAGGGAAAAGACGTCTCTTAACAATTTGACCCCCTGAAATTTGGAAAGTGAGATTGATAATGATAGTGGAGCTTTTTATGTCGACTTGGATTCAGTTTAGTCTACTTGGCTGTGTCTATCTGAGGTCAGGTAAGTAAGGCTCTTGTTGGGCTTGATAAAACAAACACTAAACACGGTAAAAAAACTAAATTTAAAAAGGGTCACTTTTGTATAAAACACATGGCATAAACACTGAATTTAAAAAGCTTTAAGGGTCACTGCACATGATATAAACACTGAATTTACAAAGGGTCACTGCACACAGTATAAACACTAAAGTGTCGCTAGTGTCATCTGACAACACTGGTGGCAGATGACCTCTATTCGAAACCTTGAAAAACCGGTTTTCCTCAGGTGTACTGTTCAGTGATGCCCCCTAGCGAACCTTAGCAATAACCCCAGAATCAGGTCTCGAAGCACTACTGGCTGGAGGTCATTGTGCCTATTTCTTCCAGCTACTGCACAGATAATTCCAGAAAGAACGAATGGATTTTCGTGATAGCTCATGTCAGTAGCTTGAGTAAGGTGGGTGGAGTAAGGATGTACAATATCAGAGGATGCAAATTAAGGCTTAGCTTTGCATGATAAATGAGGAAATTTGACAAGTACCGAAGGATGGGCAGAACACTGCTAGCTTGTACTGATGCGGTTCGTCTGGTAGCCGTCTAACGACAGAGCAGTTAAAGTGGCGGACAGAACAAAAATGTTGATAGAAATGGGGCCCAATATCCATGTGAAGATCCATTTCCATCAAAAGTTTAATGTTCATGTATAAAAGTTATCCTGAACTGATGGCACTCGAAAAAAACAGCGACGTTGCCTGGGCCTGGTATTGTATTGTTTCATTGCGATTCGATATTAAATAAAATGTTCCATTTTTAAGTATTTCCCATATTGAAAACAAATGTCTGAAACTATCAAGTTTCCTGGTGATTGGACATATTGAAAGAAACTGCAAGTTTTACCACGTGGCCTTTTTCATGCATGAATAGATAGCAACATTTTACGGTCTGCAAACGATGAGATCGAGATTGCTTCTGACATGAAATAGAAGTTAGAGCAGTATTATACTTAATAAATTCTGCCTTCAAAGCAATTTCATTCTCCAGACTACTTCTGACATGAAATAGAAGTTAGAGCAGTATTATACTTTATAAATTCTGCCTTCAAAGCAATTCCATTCTCCAGACTACTTCTGACATGAAATAGAAGAGCAGTATTATACTTAATAAATTCTGCCTTCAAAGCAATTTCATTCTCCAGACTACTTCTGACATGAAATAGAAGAGCAGTATTATACTTAATAAATTCTGCCTTCAAAGCAATTTCATTCTCCAGACTACTTCTGACATGAAATAGAAGAGCAGTATTATACTTAATAAATTCTGCCTTCAAAGCAATTCCATTCTCCAGACGAGTTGAACCCCTGTCCTCATGCAGACTTCACTTGGTTTGTACCATGTGTTCCAGAATGCAGGATCAACTCTCACTACTAAACATGAGCAATTCATGACGGTTTTGAAACGCAGACGCAGCGCAGGTGGTTTATATCATAGATGATGAATCAATCAACTTTGTGATTGACAGGATCTTTATGAAGGAAGCATACAGACCACAGAAACGTTCCCAGATAAAAAGTACCTGATTGTGTATAAGAGAACAATATACAACAGGATCATACACAGATTTGCCAGAAGTATTACTTCATAGGTTAGCCATCTACTTATATCTAAAATTGTCAATTAATAAATATGGTAAAAGTCAGTACAATATGTCTGTAATATACTAGGTTTTCACACCAGCAGTTATACTTCAACAGTTACTTGGTATCAAAGCATACAAAAGTTAAGAAAACTTGCCAGTTCAGACTTTAATCAATTAAGGGGAAGGGTGGGGGGGGGGGGGGTTGAGGTTGTTACATGACATTGTCTTATTATGTCCCCTTATCAGCTGTTGCTGAAAGACCAAAGATTTGCAGACCATTCTTTTTGTGGGTTCTTTTTTTTTTTTCATTATACTTTCATTTTAGCGTCATATTCCTGTCATGTAATCCAGGACCACACATTCCAAAGGCTGGACAATGATGGTGTCCAGTGCACTTAGTAGAATGTGGCCTGAGGGATTATCTATGGCTCAGTTTTCTGTCAACTTCTTGGTCCATTTTCTCTTTTACAAATATGCCTCCCCTCCCCTTCCCGGGGTGTGCTAATTATTAGGCTGGGAAACTTATTAAAATGTCAATATGTACAGTACAAAGTATCAAAATTGCCACAATAGTTCATCTGTGTTGATTTATGAAGAAAATTACTCCACATTAGGCTTAAAAAGACCAAAGGACTGGTCGAATGTTTGGCGAGTCCAAATTCTTGTGTTGGAGTTTAAGTTAGATGCTTTTCCCTTAAAGTATCAAAAAGTTGCACTGATTCCATTTGTTTGGCAAGAATAACGTGCCTGATTATTTCCCTTCACAATAAATGTAAAAAATTAGCAAAACAAGCATTTTTTATCGTAGAGATTCAGTGAACCCAAGACAGAGCTGACCGTCAACAAGAATCTCGGCCAGAGTTTTGCAAGACTTGTCCCTACACTGCCCTCAATTTGCAGCCATCGCACGATTGCAACCAGGCTCGTAGCTATTTCAAATATGGCACAAAAATATTCCAGACCTGTGTTCCTTTAAAATTCTCCCTCACATCTGACCATTATACTTGAAAGACATTTGTTATAGCAAGCCAGGAAGAACTTCGTTCACATCATTACTTATATATAAACATCAAAAATTCTTGATTAATTCATTTTCTCATATCACAAATTTTCTTACATCACAAATCTCATATGTTGCTTTACATAACTATATTAGGAAGATACCTGAAGTGGCCTTTCTGCGAGTTAAGAACTATTCTGAAGCTCCTTACTGCACCTTTTGGAAACTTGCGATATTTTCCAGACATTAAGGACACCAGTTGGAAGCCCTTGTTTCAGCTCACTAACCTGGCATCTCAGCAAAGCTGCGGCACGTTGGTAGCGCTGTCACGGTTGAGCGATTTGACAGAGAACTCAACGAATTTCATCCATATATAAATTCCTTTTGTTCTTCATGTGTTTTGTTGTCTTTTCACTCACATATTGTGCGTAATATACTCATCAGAAATAAGTCACAGGTTACGCAAATCCGATTTAAAATGCTGTGACACCACTGACGAGCCACAGCCCAGTGAGATGCCCACCTAAGTGAATGCAAAGTTTGGTTTTACATTTCCCTTAAGAGCTAGCGTCCCTTAACGATGGCTAGTATGGCATCTTGAAGTCAGCCTCTGTCTCTGGGTGGGTTCACATGACTGCATATTCAAGTCTGTACAATATGGTATAAGATTTGTCTAAGTTCAGTATCTACACATTTTGGGTTTAGGAAAAGTTTGTGGCCAAAAAAGTTTTTGCTTTGTTTGATCACCAATCTTCAGTAAAGTGAAAGGAAAATACCACTTTTTCTCAATAAATTTTACCTAAAATAAAAAGATATGACTTTCCAATTCTACCTAAACTCAAAGGTATACACACACTCGTTTGAACCCACCCTAAGGTTGAACTCTAAACATATGTTTGGATGTCTGTAACACACCTTAGAAAATACAAGTACAGTCAAACCTGTACAAGATGGCCTCAAAATAATTTTTTTGAGAAAAGGCGCACTGGTGCACTTATTCTGTAGTATAAATTAAGGTTAGATGTTATTGAATCAGATATATGTTTAAGATTAATGATTAACGAATGTAGACTGTCAAGTTTTTAAAAATGTTATTTAAAAATGGAATCAAATTGTAATCTTCTATTGTATCATCATGGAAGATTTGAACCTATGCCCACCGAGTGAAGTAGCCATGCTCCTATATGATGTTGGAGGTCCCGGGGCCTGTAGCCGCGGGCCTGTAACCGGGGGCCTGTAGCCACGGGCCTGTAGCCGCGGGCCTGTAGCCGCGGGCCTATATGATGTTGGATGTCCCTGGGCCTGCAGGTGCAGAGGGAGCGGTTGGTCCTGCGGGCGCTACGTAGGCTGGCGGCGGCGCGCCCGGTTTGATGCCGTGTTTCTTCATGTAGGACAGCAGCTGATCGGGCACCTCCGCCAGCACATCCTTGGCCAGCCGTGCCTGGCTGAGGACCTGGTTCCCCTGCCGGTCCACGTAGTCACGGAACGGAACAAACTGGTGGGAGGGGGGGTCAGGAGAGTTGATGAAGGTTAGACATCCAGGTAATATAAGATACGCCAAATAGCAGTTACCCATCAAGCAACTGGATATGATTTTGGAAATAAACAAATGTTTCAGGCAGTATCCAAAGACTCTAAGCTGTCCCTTTACCTATACCTGCCTGTACGATGTCCCTGCTGTACTGAACAGCAGCTGGCTGACCCTTAGCTGTGCTTTTTGCTGTCCCCCTAGTTGTACCCACCTGTTCGGTGTCCCTGCTGTAGTGAACAGCAGCTAACTGTACCTTAGCTATACCTTAGCTGTACCCTAGCTGTACCCCTAGCTGTACCCACCTGTACGATGTCCCTCTCTGCCTGCCGGCCCCGGTAGGACAGTCTGACCTCGTCTCCATCCAGGATCTCCATAGCTGTGCACAAGGTCAACACAAGGTCAATGCAATGTCACACAACATGGTGCAGAAGTAGACCAAGGTCAGCAGGCATTTATAACTGTTTAATACAGTAGAGAACAGAGAAACGTACCTTCGAAGTCGTCGTTGCCGACACCAACGATGATAATGGACAGTGGCAGGGTGGCTGCCTGGAGAACAAGGTGTTAATCAACGTTTAGTCTTTATTATGTGTGGCATCTGCTGGGTGGAGCTCCACATTGGATTGTGCAATTTAAAAAAAATTCAAAGCAAACATGCCTCCATTTCAGACACACAAACAGCAGTTATTTTCTACTGTTTACTATAACTTAGATTATGTGTACTTCATGAGGCCATTTCTTCAAGACTCCTGGCAAGACGTCTTACATTGACTATGGCCTCCTTGGTCTGCTCGAAGTCGGTGATGACTCCGTCTGTCACGATCAGCAGGACAAAATACTCCGAACCCTCCCTGCTCTGGGACGCCAACCTGTCAATCAACACGGCAGCTGTCAATCAACATGGCAGCTGTCAATTGAATCAACATGGCAGCTGTCAGTCAACATGGCAGCTGTCAATCAACATGGCAGCTGTCAGTCAACATGGCAGCTGTCAATCAACATGGCAGCTGTCAATCAACATTAACATGGCAGCTGTCAATCAACATGGCCGAACAGCTGGATCTGGCGCAGCATCCACTGTTAATGGTTACCTAGCAACAGTTACCTAGCAACAGTTACATAGCAACAGTTACCTAGCAACATGGTTGATGACAGGAGAGAAGTTGGTGGGGCCGAAGAGCTGGACCTGGCGCAGAGTCCACTGGTAGGCCTCCATGATGCCGGCCACACCGAAGCAGTACGGGTTCCCGGGCTGCCCGTTCAGCGGGAAGCAGTGCGACACCGCGTAGCCCGGCGGGGTTCTCGCGCCGAACCCAAACGCTGGGAACAACTTGTCACTGTGCAGGGGGGATAAGGATGGGGGTTAGAAAATAAACAAAAACAACATTAACAGGGACATGTCATGATCAGCACCTTTGTGCTTGTCACTGTGCAGGGGGGAGAAGGATGGGGGTTAGAAAATAAAAACAAACATTTGCTGTGACATAACAGGTCCTCTATGCTACTGGGCTCTTGGTGCCTTAAAGTTTGTGCCTGTTACTGTGCACAGAAAGGAGAAGTTCACCCTGACACCTCCATTGTCTACCTTACCATGACTATGATTAGGATTAGGATCAGAGTTAGTCCGTAGTGTTAGCATCAGTGTTAGGACTCACGGTTAGGATTAAGGCTAGGGTTATGGCCCGGGTTAGGGTTAGCTGTAGGTTTGTTACCTGTCGTAGTCCTGTATGATCTCTCCGACCGCCCACAGCGCGGTTGCGTACTGGTTCATGCCGTACGGGTTGATGTAGTGGAGCGATGTCGGCTGCGTCGGCTGGCCTGTAAATAAACACAAATAAACATGGAGTAAACAATGCATCATGATCATCATCTGTAATTATGTGTAAAATTACACACTCAGGCCTTTTCAATATAAACAATCGTAAGCAAACATTGTTCTACGACATGAACAATGACTTAAATTGCAAAGGGTTCACTATTAGTGGGGCTTGAGTGGTTAGTGATAACTTGTGTGTGATACCTCAGTATGACAGCTACAGCAATGAGACTACATTTCTGATACATGTAGACCTGGGCATTGCATTGTATTACAATCTTGATACAATTTCACATACATGTAACGTGTGCTCACCATTTGAAGCTGTGAAGTCGATGGCTACTGTGAAGTTCATCTGTGTCCTGCAACATTGCACAGACCCGGTTAGTACGTCAGCCATGTACACTACAACCTACCCTGGACAACCTTACCACATGGGTCAGCGACCACAAGATGGCTTTTTTATCATGGCTGGTTTTAATGTAGTGACCGTACATAATTGTAAATGGTGGCGCAATTCAGCTATCGTGCTGCTATGCCGTGCATCTGTAATCAAACTTGTCAAACTTGTCAAAGTTAAACAGACGAAAACATTGTGGGATACTAAAGCTGAACATTGCATGAAAATAAGTCTCATTAAACAAGAGCAAATTGCCAAATAAAGTGAAATAATCATTGACACGCAAGACTACATTTTTCATTAACTTGTTTTCCTTGTTTCCTGGATACGTACTGCTGCACATCCGTGGTTCTTAGCAAAGTGCACATCATGGTGTGAGTGAACATACTCAATTGCCTTGATCTTATTCAGATTGAGCACTGCTAGGACTGAACAGGAACATGTACTTGCGTGTTTGTGGGAAATTTACCAGGAAAGCAACAAGCAAACAGAAACATGAAGAGCCATGGGCTCCCCTAGCCCTTTCAACCCCAACCATGACCCTGATGTAGTCCGGGAAGAAGTACATTTAAGGCTAAACTGGCATTTCGACCTTTCATTGTTTTCTCCTCAATGAATTAAGAAAGAATCAATGAATTAACAGTCGTAACGAACATTGATAGATGGGCATGGAAGAATTCTGAATATGATGTTTTTGGACCATATGGATGATGTCATCAAGTTCTAATGCCCCTAAATGCAATAAAAACAGCACTTTGGTACATACCACTGCAATGAAACTATGTTTTTCATGTGCAATACAACGAAAGCTACCAACTCCCCCTTGTGACATTCAGTAGTACTGCAGTACAAACAGAAACATGCAGGCTCACCCTCCCCTGACGTAGTCCAGAAACGAGTACTGCTGCTCCCCCTTGTGACATATAATGGTACTGCAGTAGAAACACTCACCCTCCCCTGACGTAGTCCAGAAACGAGTACTGTTGCTCCCCCTTGTGACATATAATGGTACTGCAGTAGAAACACTCACCCTCCCCTGACGTAGTCCAGGAACGAGTACTGCTGTTCGACCTTAGCGTACTGCAAAGTCACCGTCCCCGAGTTCTTGTACTTCTTCTTCTTAGTCTTCTTCTTGGGATGGATCACCTGGAGGGGAGCGAAAAACTCTTTCATCTTACAGGGCCAACATCACGACAAGCCAACAAGCTACCTGTTGTATGTACCGTAATCATCACGACAAGCCAACAAGCTACCTGTTGTATGTACCGTAATCATCACGACAAGCCAACAAGCTACCTGTTGTATGTACCGTAATCATCACGACAAGCCAACAAGCTACCTGTTGTATGTACCGTAATCATCACGACAAGTCAACAAGCTACCTGTTGTATGTACCGTAATCATCACGACAAGCCAACAAGCTACCTGTTGTATGTACCGTAATCATCACGACAAGCCAACAAGCTACCTGTTGTATGTACCGTAATCATCACGACAAGCCAACAAGCTACCTGTTGTATGTACCTTAATCATCACAAGTCAACAAGCTACCTGTTCTATGTACCGTAATCATCACGACAAGTCAACAAGCTACCTGTTGTATGTACCGTAATCATCACGACAAGCCAACAAGCTACCTGTTGTATGTACCGTAATCATCACGACAAGCCAACAAGCTACCTGTTGTATGTACCGTAATCATCACGACAAGCCAACAAGCTACCTGTTGTATGTACCGTAATCATCACGACAAGCCAACAAGCTACCTGTTGTATGTACCGTAATCATCACGACAAGCCAACAAGCTACCTGTTGTATGTACCGTAATCATCACGACAAGCCAACAAGCTACCTGTTGTATGTACCGTAATCATCACGACAAGTCAACAAGCTACCTGTTGTATGTACCGTAATCCTGGACCTGTTAACACTGGAGCCACTATCACTGTCACCATGCAGTCACCCGTTAGAACATCAACATTTAACATGTTTGATATAAACAACTTCTGAGTAATGTTTGCTCTGACCGCTGGAAATAAATGTCGTAAATTTCTCTTTTTTCATACAACCAGTAAAATCGCCAACTGTCATAAGATTACAGTGTAGTAACCTCACATACAAGTCTCACTGTGGCTCTACCTGCAAACTACTATCCTGAGTGTTCCTACCTGACTTGTTAAACAATCTACAATGCTCATGAGCACTAGCCCATGTAACATGCTGTCTAACAATCTACAATGCTCATGAGCACTAGCCCATGTAACATGCTGTCTAACAATCTACAATGCTCATGAGCACTAGCCCATGTCAGATGCTGTCCAACAATCTACAATGCTCATGAGCACTAGCCCATGTCAGATGCTGTCCAACAATCTACAATGCTCATGAGCACTAGCCCATGTCAGATGCTGTCCAACAATCTACAATGCTCATGAGCACTAGCCCATGTCAGATGCTGTCCAACAATCTACAATGCTCATGAGCACTAGCCCATGTCAGATGCTGTCCAACAATCTACAATGCTCATGCGCACTAGCCCATGTCAGATGCCTTCCCACAATCTACAATGCTCATGAGCACTAGCCCATGTCAGATGCTGTCCAACAATCTACAATGCTCATGAGCACTAGCCCATGTCAGATGCTGTCCAACAATCTACAATGCTCATGAGCACTAGCCCATGTCAGATGCTGTCTAACAATCTACATTGCTCATGAGCACTAGCCCATGTAACATGCTGTCTAACAATCTACAATGTTCATGAGCACTAGCCCATGTAACATGCTGTCTAACAATCTACATTGCTCATGAGCACTAGCCCATGTCAGATGCTGTCCAACAATCTACAATGCTCATGAGCACTAGCCCATGTCAGATGCTGTCCAACAATCTACAATGCTCATGAGCACTAGCCCATGTCAGATGCTGTCCAACAATCTACAATGCTCATGAGCACTAGCCCATGTCAGATGCTGTCCAACAATCTACAATGCTCATGAGCACTAGCCCATGTCAGATGCTGTCTAACAATCTACAATGCTCATGAGCACTAGCCCATGTCAGATGCTGTCTAACAATCTACAATGCTCATGAGCACTAGCCCATGTCAGATGCTGTCTAACAATCTACAATGCTCATGAGCACTAGCCCATGTCAGATGCTGTCTAACAATCTACAATGCTCATGAGCGCTAGCCCATGTCAGATGCTGTCTAACAATCTACAATGCTCATGAGCACTAGCCCATGTCAGATGCTGTCTAACAATCTACATTGCTCATGAGCACTAGCCCATGTCAGATGCTGTCTAACAATCTACATTGCTCATGAGCACTAGCCCATGTAACATGCTGTCTAACAATCTACATTGCTCATGAGCACTAGCCCATGTCAGATGCTGTCTAACAATCTACAATGCTCATGAGCACTAGCCCATGTAACATGCTGTCTAACAATCTACATTGCTCATGAGCACTAGCCCATGTAACATGCTGTCTAACAATCTACATTGCTCATGAGCACTAGCCCATGTAACATGCTGTCTAACAATCTACAATGCTCATGAGCACTAGCCCATGTAACATGCTGTCTAACAATCTACAATGCTCATGAGCACTAGCCCATGTAACATGCTGTCTAACAATCTACATTGCTCATGAGCACTAGCCCATGTAACATGCTGTCTAACAATCCACATTGCTCATGAGCACTAGCCCATGTAACATGCTGTCTAACAATCCACATTGCTCATGAGCACTAGCCCATGTAACATGCTGTCCAACAATCTACATTGTTCATGAGCACTAGCCCATGTCAGATGTTGTACTAGTGTGTCACACCTTCCTGTTTACTCACGTCGAACGTCTGCGAGCCGGCGGGTCCGGAGGTCAGCTGCCGCAGGTTGGTCGTGAACACACCGATGAGGTCATGGCTACTGGGGCGGGAAATCACCATGACAACGGACTCTTAGCAACATCACCATGGAAACAGTCACTTGGCAACATCATGCCACCATGGCAACAGTCTCTTAGCAATATCATATCACCATGGCAACAGTCTCTTAGCAACACCATATCACCAAGGAAACACAATGCACCATATCACCCATGGCAACAATTGCCAAGTTACAATCCATTAGTATGATGGCAATACTTAAGTCACCTTGCGTGAATCTAGTACAACATCACTATGGAAACCATTTATATTGTTCTCCTGGTTACAGCATAGAATAATCTGATGTAGAATATCACCATGACAACCACCTTGCCTAGTGAAGTGCTATCAAGTTACCATGGTAACCAAGATTTACAGCTAGCCATATGGGGCAAAACTTACCCATGCCATGCATAGGGCTGCTCTGTCGCATGCAGAAGTTAAACCATTATGGGGTGGAGCATTAGCAGGGCTCGAAATACAACAATCATGCATATGCAAGTTTGTGCATGTAAAATTGACATGGTGGAAGTACTCTAAGACTTGCACTGATATCACTGAGTAAAACATCTGGAAGAAATCACTGAATCTTATAATTGTAAACTAAGAGTGAATCATCTTAAACATTAAACCTAAATTCACCTCTCTATGAAACTGTTTGAATGTGCGTGTACATGTAAGTAACTTTTGGCTCAACTTGTACCAGTCCAAGTTTACCCAAAAGTGTATTTCGAGCCCTGATTTGGAAGCTAGTTTCTGAACAAGCATTTTATTGTTATTTTCAATTCTATTTTCTGTCACTTTTACCCAGAGTCCTCCAGCTTAGTTCTACGCCTTTTACGGTCACTACTTTGCAGTGGGACCCTGTGTTATAAATAAATAAAACATTTTTGTAGCACAAGTACACAGTCACATGCACACTTACACAGTCACATGCACACAAAAACAAGAGTCCGTAGGGTACAATCCTCCATGCAGTAATGCAGTGTTTGCAGACTGTGGCTAAGGCATTTGACATGCCCCATGTCACATTTATCAGTGAGGTTGAAAAAAAAAACCAAACTAACCCTCCATCCCTGTTCCAGTCATAGCACTCCACTTTGATGGTCCTGCAGTGAACAGAGAAAATTGCAGGGTTAAACTCACTTCAGGTTCTGGTTCGGAATGCGTTATGACCGGATGGTGAAGTAATCCGTGAAAATAAGACCTTAGTTTTGGCTCTCAATTTTTTGGCTACCGCTAAAGCAGTGTACATAATCTTTTATATTTCCCAAAAAGCGCGTGCTTCATGCGCGATAGCGGCAACGTCGCCTGATTACCTAGATTGTGCGTTCTATTTGAGATGTGTGTGCTTGAGCGCCACCGGAGCTTGTGGAAAACGTATCGGATAACTTTATTTTCGTTTTTACTCAGTATACAGAAGAAATGCTGACCTTCATTGCCATATAAGTCATTATCCCAGGAAAACTCATTTTTTCCGTGTAGAGGCTTGTAAAGAATTACCCAGAATTAGCACTTGTTTGGTAAAAAATTGATTTTTATTGACGGCTTTTACCAAAAATGACATTTCTACAAAAACGTCTACTGAGTCTGTCAGTGAGCGACAAAGCAACCCTTTCTATCGGAAACGTGAATTATCCGAAAACCGATATTTTGAGAAGCGCTAGTGCTTTTCTGAGAGACAGTCAAATCGGCCCCAAATGGTTAAAAAAAAACTCTGAACCGAGACTTTCAAGCAAACATAATACTCCATTTTGATGTTTCCACTGCAGTGCAGCAGCGCCACCTACCTGTCATAGTCAGCATTGCAGAAGGTCCTGACGGGAATGGTGAAATGTTTCCACTGCGGGTTCAGCGTGTTTTTGATGACTTCGGTCTTGTGGCAGGTTGTCCAGCTGTGGACAGTAACAGTTCAGATGAGTTAACCCAACTTGTAAAGTTTCACTCCAAAGCAGAACCACATGTAACACTTTGCTGGAAGAATTCTACTGAGAGACACTACAACAGTTACTGTAACAGTAACGTTTAGATGTCCTGTATGTGCACAAATGAGCACTGGGCCCCTAGAGCCACCCCTTTCACTTTCACTTTATTTATTTAACCAGGAGTAATACAGCTCAGGTCAACCTAGACCAGTTTTTCAGGCAATCCTGGGCAGAAACAATTACACATATACCATTAAATAACAACACTAAATAACAACATAGCTGTAAAAGTATCGTTGCTACTTTTACCCCAAGAGGTCAGTCTGCTGTTAGGAAACTGTGAATACACGTGTCGTCTATATGTGTCGTGTCCGACTCCCTGGTTTAGAATCAAATCGAAGCACTCTCAACATTGGTACAAGAGGGTGGTTACTAACCTCTGACAATTTCAGATTGTTTTTTTTTTACTGTTTCAAAAAAGGAATAAAAGTAGGCTGGTATTCTATTAGAACTGCTGAGTCTCTTTTGAGTCAGGATAAAAGAGCTTCGGCAGCTAAAATAGATTTGGATACCAGCTGAGCTAGAAAAATCAGGAATCTTTAAAAAAGCTGGAGTGAGAAAGATTCTTGCCTTCCGTCCTCATTGCATCGGTAGAAGAGCAGGAAGGGGTCCGACTTGCCGAAGAAATCCTTCTTATCCAGCTTGGAGGCACGGAACTGCAGCGTCACAGCGTCCTGGAACAACAACAAACAATAAACAAACAAACAATCTTTCTTATCCAGCTTGGAGGCGCGGAACTGCAGCGTCACAGCGTCCTGGAACAACAACAAACAATAAACAAACAAACAATCCTTCTTATCCAGCTTGGAGGCACGGAACTGCAGCGTCACAGCGTCCTGGAACAACAACAAACAATAAACAAACAAACAATCTTTCTTATCCAGCTTGGAGGCACGGAACTGCAGCGTCACAGCGTCCTGGAACAACAACAAACAATAAACAAACAAACAATCTTTCTTATCCAGCTTGGAGGCACGGAACTGCAGCGTCACAGCGTCCTGGAACAACAACAAACAATAAACAAACAAACAATCTTTCTTATCCAGCTTGGAGGCGTGGAACTGCAGCGTCACAGCGTCCTGGAACAACAACAAACAATAAACAAACAAACAATCCTTCTTATCCAGCTTGGAGGCGTGGAACTGCAGCGTCACAGCGTCCTGGAACAACAAACAATAAACAAACAAACAATCTTTCTTATCCAGCTTGGAGGCACGGAACTGCAGCGTCACAGCGTCCTGGAACAACAACAAACAATAAACAAACAAACAATCTTTCTTATCCAGCTTGGAGGCGTGGAACTGCAGCGTCACAGCGTCCTGGAACAACAACAAACAATAAACAAACAAACAATCCTTCTTATCCAGCTTGGAGGCGTGGAACTGCAGCGTCACAGCGTCCTGGAACAACAAACAATAAACAAACAAACAATCTTTCTTATCCAGCTTGGAGGCACGGAACTGCAGCGTCACAGCGTCCTGGAACAACAACAAACAATAAACAAACAAACAATCCTTCTTATCCAGCTTGGAGGCACGGAACTGCAGCGTCACAGCGTCCTGGAACAACAACAGGGTTTTTCATAAACTAAACAATAAACAAACAAACAAGCAAACACAATCATTACATAGGATGGTGTCACAGCATCCTGGAACAACAACAGAGTTTATCGACATGAGTATGGACACTGATTATGTTTTGACGCACCGGTTTTATGTTTTCTGTACTGTATGTTGTCCCTGGATGTTCAAAGTTTGACTGATTGTAACCACGTTTTTTGTCCTGTATTTATTATTTTACATGTATGTTTGATGGGCCCCCTTGGAAATCAACTATGCACTGTTGTAGGGGCTACCCATCTGTTTTCAAGATGAAATAAATAAATAAATAAATAAATAAATCATAAACAACAAACATACTGATTCATTGGAGTATAGAGGTGTAGAGCATCATGTCCTCATGTAACATAGACAGTGTCACAGCGCTGGAGCAATAACAGGAAAGTGGGTTGGTAGAGGTAAGGGCAATCTGCTGGCCTTTTTGAGGCCAAAGGGGCGGTGGGTTGTTACCCATTGTGTACATACATGGTACAGTATTGGAGGGCGGAGCCAAACCCTCTCCTTCCACTGCCTTGTACCTCCCCAACTGAAGTCAGGCACTCATTTTCACAACCTGGCAGAAGTGAGGAAAGTCATGCTTTCTAAAAGACATAACGTCTAGCCAGGAATCGAACCCGAGTCCTCTCAATCTCAAACAAACAAACAAACAAACAAACAAACAAGCGACCCACCTTACAGCTACTCAGCTCCTCGGCTGACAGGATGATTTTGCCACACTTCTTAGCTGGACCACTTCTGGAACAACAAGGATAACAGTCAACAAAAACAACAACAACAACAACAGTTTCGAACTGCAACAGCAACTGTAACAGTTTGGACTGATAACTGTTACAATAGTTCCCATCAAGCTACTATAGGTCATTTTAGGCGCTGTCCTGTAGTCTATAAGACGACGAGGAGATAAATTTGTAGGATTATATCTTTAGTTAGTTCAAAGTCAAAAAAAATCTGACAAAGCCAGTCAAATTCAAAGCGTAAAAGATGACTTTGCTTGCCTATGGCTATGGTGCCACTGCTTAAGGGCTTGTAAGCATACAATGCTAATTTGTGTTAATGTGTGTATGAAGGGGGGTGGGGCAAGCATGTTACACAGCACGTCACCGGAACGTACTGTGCCTGCGTAAAAAGTATAGACATGCTAAACCTTGCTAAACCCCCGGTTTACTAAAGGGCCGCATTTAAGAAAGTATGTGCGTATATAAGGGTAAAATCCCGTGTACGTTTTGCATGAAACCATGTCTCTAACATATACTGTGCAACAAGCGGGATTTCAATGCAACGTTGACCAAACCAAGCCCCAAACAACCAGGGTTCGCGCAGGCGCAGTACGTTCCGGTGACGTGCTATGTTACACCAGCTTAACACCAACACATTTGACCTCTGACCTGATGTTGAAAATCCTGTCTTTGAAACCCAACTGTGGCAATCTGCCGATGGGGGAGGGGGGCGTAAGAAACACACACAGAACAGTGAGGGGGGGGGGTGAACACACATAGAACAGTAGAGTGAAGTTAAATTTCTTTTTTTTCTACTTTTGTGAATGAAATATTTCAATGGATGGGATGATAACTTTCAGCATCGTGCAATTAAAACTTCTCAGGCAAAGAGATTGTGTTTTTCCTCACGTATGCATGAACACTTGTCTAATTATTCATTTAACAATTTACACAGTTTAACAGGCAGCAAGAAGCAGGTTAGCCTGATGAAACAACCTTTACAATGAAACCTGGTGAGTTGTGTCAGCAGGGAGACAGAAGTTGTGCTGATGACTGCAGTGTCAAATGGATTAACACCAACAGTCACAGTTGAAGTGGGAGACTGAACCTACGTGAGCGGTTTCTCGATCTTGCTGCCCGGCGCGCCGACAATCTCTCCCAGCGTACATGTCACCTGCCCCAAGAAGTCCTGCAGACATAATGCAAAATAAAAATAAACAAGAAAACAACAACAATAACAAATCCATTTATGACAAAATGTAAGCAAGGTGACAACAAAAAGTCAGCACACAATAATTACAACACAAACAAACCTAGTGCTGTTGCCACTGTTCAGTTTCTCACCTAAAGTTTGCTGCTAGAATGTCAGACAAAACCATTCTTACTAACATTCTTGTTGGGGACAAGTTGGCGAATTTTTATATCGGGTGAATTTATAGCTTGCTTTGCTAGGTTATTTTGTAAATATGTATATAAAGACATAAAAACAAAGAAATATTGTAAAGTGATGATATGTTTATGTTTTACTCACATGTTTGGAGAGATCAGCACTTTGGGAGTCGATGTCGTACCTATAAAGACAAACAGCAGGGGAGAATCAGAGTAGGAACAGACTTTGTTGGGAGTACATGACATACTGACGTTATAGCAGACTAAGAGAACATTTATTTTAATCATATCCTGGTGCAGTTTATCCGAGTGAGAAGCTAGACTCTGACTGCTTATATGTAACATACAGGACAGAAAATAGCCAACTCTTGACGGGAGTTGGTTAGAAAGTCATCATAAAGGAAGGAGGCCGGCATTGCTAAACACATACCCGGGCCTCTTTCCTTTAATTATTTTCTAACTAAGAGATCTAGAAAGTATATCAGTACCAGACCAACAGTTTAAGAATACAGCCCCCCGATACCTGTATCTGTATCTATATAGCCGATATGACCGCCCTTCGGCACAACACACCAGCTACGCAGGCACGCGGTGCTGCAGCAGCTGGCTATATTACAATAAACGATCCGTCACAACTAACTTTGGCACATCTATCTGCAAGACTAGTGTTCTTTAAAGCTATCCAGAGAAGATGTCCCTACTTCAGTACTGTGCTTTGTGATAACATATTCCACTCTACTATAGTTCTGGGGAATACGAATTTTGGATCACATACAACAAGTTGAACAACAGAAAAACAACCGTTGATTGTGGAGGGATCTATAAGGAGTGAGATAAAGTCTGGGACTCTGACAGACGAACAGAAAAACTCACACTTTGAACATGAGCTTCTGGGACTCCTCGAAGAAGTAGTCGATGGTGAACTTCTTGACAAAGTCGGGGTTGAGGGTGTTCCATATCGTCTCTGTACGGCCGTACTGGAGGACAGGCAGCCATCGTTAACAATGTTACGTGTAATAGTTAGGAAGTATACATGCATTAGGGATCAGGCAATACTCAGAATTTCCCAAATGAAAGCTTTCCTTGTGTCACACAAAGTGTTGTACTACATAACGGTGAACCATTATTCATACTGTTTACACTGATCAATGGAGGTCTTTATTGAACATGGCAGAATTAAACAGTTTCGGGGCATACGTGTAGATGCTTATAACCAAGAACATTGTTACCTGTACAGAATTTGTTTTGTCTTTGTGCGTAGTTGCACTCTGGTAGATAAAGGTACTGATAAAAGTGCTTATTATTATTTTCACCGGAATAGCAACCGATAGATATGCAGTCCATGCCCCTCATCTCTCACTGGTCATGTTAAAAATGGAAATTAATAGTTCGATAAAAAACGAAACATTGTCTTTTAAAGACAACTATCCTAAAAGGGTCAACAAGACTGAAATGTTCTCACCTCTCTGTACTCGGTGGAGGCGGTCGCCTGGACAAACATTACAGCCACTGTAGGGGGAACAAAACTGATCATTCCAGACTTTAAACCTTTTCTGTAAAGCATCAGCAGCTCATTTTGTTATCCCCTAATTTGTTGGGAAGGCCATGTTATTCATGTGATTCATAGTGAGGGGACATATTGTGCATAATTGCCTTCCTTCATTTAAGCGTAATTCCTGGTATTCTTCTGAATTCAGCTTTAACCATTGTCATCTTTTACAATGGTTGTTGCTACACTGAGCATATGTCATACATTGTACTTTGTACAACTGTTGTGCATTAAAGTATATATATGTATTGGAGGTCCTATGAGGCTCAAGTACTGGTAAAAAAAAAATGAGAAAAGAACTTACTCGGGTCCGACTTGGAGAAGACATCCATATCCAACAGGTTCCTGGGGAGAGTACATTAACACTCATGTCATGGTCAGTTGCAGAGAGGGACTGTACATTAAGACTCAAGCCACAGTCAGCTAAGGAGGGACTGTAAATTAAATACTAGTATCCTGACATGGTCAGCTAAAAGCTGGAGTGTCATGGGGATAGGTCACATCATTATTCATCATAATTGTTATGAGGGACTATGATATACACTGTAATGGACAATACATAGAGAAAAGGCATAGTGCATTTACAGTACCATTTATCAACTATTTGCCTTATGTAGAACTTGTACTTGAATGTTACTGTAACAGTTACAGTAGTGCCCTCTAGCAGAACCCACCTGCATGACAGGGAGATCTCCACCTTGGTAGCAGGGACGACAGTTTGCTGCGGGTTCTGGGGTTGGTGAGGAACTCCCGCCATCCTCGCTCGACTGCTGATGCTACTGCTCTCTGGAAACTGCCTCTGTGGTGCTCTGACTGGGTAGGACGTACTGCAGGTAAATAATCTACAAAGTCACTACAACTTAGGAAACAAGTTGTAAATAACATCACTTCTGCCTGTTACATCTTGCCATGTACACAATATTCATCTAACTTGCAGACTCACAGCAAGACAGACCAGGGCTCTAGCCAGCTCAATCAATTATTTTTTTTCCCGTCAGCCAATTCCCATTGTCGCGAAAACCGAATAAATTAGGTTAGAAAGACGGAACTGAGACCTTGAAAACAGGTTTTTAATGAGATTATTGTATGCAAAAAGGCGCCGACACACTAAGTCAACAATCATAACAATAGCAAAACAAACAGTGTGTGGCTTTCCGACCGTGGACAGTGTCCCCAAGCTGCCTGTAGCTTCCACCAAGAATTTTTGTTCGTCAAGGTTGACGGATTGGTTTAAAAAATTTTCCGTCACACGCAGCAAATTTCTGTCAATTGACTGTAAAAAAGGACGCTGGCTAGAGCCCTGAGACAGACTTAGTTAAACTAACAAACACACCAAATATCTTTTTTCATCCGAGGTAAAAATCAAGTTTCTGAAAGCAGACATTTGATATCCATACTCTAAACTGGGTCATTGGGAACTGAGAGAAATCTGTACGTCTGAGTCAAGTCTACAGTTTGAAAGTGAAGGAACACCTGGCAAAGTGTTTATATGATGCAGTCTAATTACTTGTTAGAATGAGAATATCAGTCTAGCAAATGACAAGGCTTCTGTGGTAGGGTTATGTAACAAAAACAAAAGTGCCAGACTGTACAACATTCAGCAATGTAATTTCAAGGTGCTGTTTTGGCCCTTGCGAGAAAATAATACCTGAAGATTACTTTGATAAGATAATTAATGATTAATTTTAAGAGAACCCAGAAAGAAAACAGACCATCATTGTCTTTCCAGTAGTATGAGTGGTAGAAGTTGGAATTTTAAGTGCCATGTGACACTCACTGGGTTAAAAAAATGGCTGACGGCTGTCAAAACAAAAACACTGAATTGGGAGGGGCATTCTGCAACTGTGCCATTTTGTTGTTTGTCAAAACAGTGCAACTCGCTTAAATTAACTAAACAAACTTAATGCATAAATGCCAAATACATGTAGCTTAAGCACGTTTGTGTTATACTTGAAGCGTACAAGACGTTGCGACAACATTACCGTGTTACCTTGTGGTACAATCAGTGGTCTTCAAGTCTTCAAGTCAACAACAGGAACCACCACCAAATGCAGAACAGTAACGTTACTATATCCTGTGGGATGCAGACTACACAGCGCACACAGAACTTCTGCCTTTTATTAACAGAAGCGGATGTTATAAATTGCGAAACTCCGACCTGCAGTACATTTCCACAATATTGCACAATAACAAAACAATTATGAGTGAGTCATTGCCAAAAATGGGCGGGTCCTGCTACTGTACTCTCCCACTCCCAGTCACGACGACAGCAGCCCCGACAGGCTACTAGCAAGCCTGTCAGCTTGTGGGGAAATATCTCCTGACTTACCTGACGTTATGTTACGTCGTTATCTATTCTCTACTTCAGCGTCGCTCCATTTAATTACCAGGAAGTCGGTCGTCACATCTGGAGTTATGCGAGCAATGGGCGATCACAAATGTAAAAAGTAAACGGGGGGATGAACTTTTCGTCCTCATTTGTTAAAATCTTTCCCATCAAACTGATATTTGATCTACTTTCTTCTGATATGGATACAGATAAACACAAGAATATGAATCCATTAATACTTATTCATGTTCTCTTCTAGTTTTCCCCAAAGAATCTAATTAATTCTCTATCCCACCATCAGAATTTTTGGAACAGTCCAGTAATGCAGGACAGGGACGACAGTATCTCGCACCGGCGTTCCTATTGGGAAACTTTCTTGTGGAAATTAATCTAATTGTTGTTTTCCGCAACGCCACTCTTCTCCTAAACAACAAAAATGACAACATTCCTGAACTCTGCGAAATGTTGCGTTCAGTTGGAGCGTCACAGGAGCATACCAGGGTTGGGTGATCACACGGACCGTCCCCGTCCGGGGACACCCACCTACATTGTTTGGTGGTTTGTCCCCAAGCCGTTGGTGATGTCCCAGTGTCGGAAGGTGTGTTCTGCTTCCCTCAGGTGCCCCCTGCTCAGGTGTTACAGGTGTGGCTGTTTCTGGCGACCCGTGCCCCGTGAGGGTGCGGTTTTGGGATGTCTTATATGGTCCCTTAGGATAGAAAATGCCCCTGTCTGACCTTTAACCTTTGAAGGCAGGTCATCCCAGGTCAGGAGAAGGCGGGAACTTTGACCTAATTTTCACCTAGCTCATGCTGCTGCGTGCTAGGTAGAGTACGTTAGGTAGACTGGCCATGTCAGTGCTGTAAAAGTGTAACGTCTCCTGTGACAGTTTTATATGTGAGATGAGGAGATACAATTTGCAGAAACAGGTACTGTTGTAGCACTTACTGGTAATGATCGGTGCATTTATTATGGTGAGAATTGGTAAAATTGTAGGCATTCTGGGGTACAAACTTACACTGAATGACTAAATCCCAAGAAAAATTCAAGTATATAACTCCTTATTATTAGTTCTTTTTTATTAATATATAGCCGGTATGAGCTAACGACTTTAACTTTTAAGCCTGGGTACCATCCCATTTCTACCGGGGCTGATCTTGCACTCCCTCATCCCTGCACGAAAAAAATCGGACAGTGATTGCAAGAAGACCCGGGTAGAAATCGGATGGTACCTCATTATAGTTTTAATACCAAGTAGGGTTGAACTTAGCGCATATCCCTCCAAGATATAATAAGTTAAAGACTCAAACTAATATGTTGAATTGGTTGTTAAGAGTTTAGTAGTCAACAGTAGAAATCATGTTTTGTTATCCCATTTAGAATGTCATCTTTGGATATGATATCCTATGTAGAAAATCAGCTACGATCTCGTATGTAATATGTGAACTTTTTAAGATGAATTATTCTTGAGGATGGACAGAATTGATATGTTCTGGTTTTATTTGGCAGCCAAACAAACAAAAACACAAACAAACAAGATATTTGTAGTCAACATTTCAGCCTAAAGCCACCGGTGTGACACAATATCAGGAACACACTGCATAGTTTATAATATGTAAAATAGATCACTATTTTCAAACACCTAATTACAAACAAACTGCAGTACATATAAGTATAACATCATATCACTGCTCAAGTTTATAGGAAAATGTCTCTGTACAAATAATAATACCATTTTGCACTCAAAACTTCCATGTACTGTCTTATATTCAACATTGCTGATCAACATTTGAAACAGAGAAACTTACACAGTTACAGATTGAAACACACTGAGCAGCATTGAAGCAGTCAGGATGGCAGAATTCTACTAAAATCTACGTACAAAAATTCTGTTTTTCTTGTTTTCACATGGACGGAAACAGTACAGTGTTGTAAGAAAATACAATTCTTCTATCGTTTGTACTTATCGGGTACAATGTAGCTTGGCAGTGAGTTCACGTGATACTAAGGCTACAGATTACATTTGAAGCTACTTTGGTTCAGCAGAATTCACACTGAAGGGAAGACTAAAACGTTGTGTACCCAAAACAGCGAAGTCATGTAATTAACTTCAACTGTATAGATGTCCCAGTAATTGTTTACACAACCACCACAAAGTTGGAAATTTATATACAAGTCAAACTGCCGCGAGTCAAAATCTCAGAGTACACTAAAACAGAACAGCTTCAACTGTAGTGAACAGGTAGTTTATATAAACAAATAAACACGTGTTTGTCATATCAGTTTACACATTTTTTTAGAACATAGCCCAGCCTTCTGTCAAAGTTAGCTCTCTAAACTAGCCTTGGGTAAGACCTGTACAGAGTTGCCTGCCTGCCGACACTGATTGCATATTGATTGTTCAAGCTTAGCAACATTTACTGTGAAGTCTTCTACCCCAGCGCACACCGGTAACCAACTCTGTACAGCTCCTACCAAAACCCTCAGGGTTCGTTTCTACACGTTTGTTTCGTGTTCCACGGAGGTCTGTCCGGGCATGAGGTCGTCGATCGACTCGCCCGCCATCAGCTTCTTCTCCATGGCAACCAGCAGCTTGACACCGTCAATCACCTGTCAAAACAAGGAGGGGAAAATGGTAGGTGAAACAATCACTTGTCGGAACAGGAAAACGGTAGGTGAAAAGTCCCGTATTTACATGAATCTCCACCCTGCCAGTCCTAGACACAATAGTGGCACATGTGGTCCATCTACTGTAATTTCTCATTTCAATTCTATTCAGAGTCATCAGACACTCCTTATGTACAGATGAGTGAGGTTGCACTCATTCTCAGTCACTGATGAAAGATGCTATCTGAAATGTCTCAAATATCTATCCATTTGCATTTACTAGTAGCTAGCTAGGGCTGTGTCCAGCCTTGAGTTTGATTGTTTTTTTCGTACCTATACACTGCGACTCTAAGGCCATGTTGGTAATTTTCATTGCTTAAATCTGTCATTTCAAAACATTTATTCAACTCAAGTCAATTCTAGATTTCTTGTCGGACGAGGTGAAATCTTTTTCTCAACAGGCAAATTTTAATCAGAGACCATCCTAGACTGAGCTGGAAGAGAAAAGATTCGTACCTGCTGTACAAGGGAGACCTCGGAGTGGCCGAGTCTGTCGGCGTTGGAGATGTCGAAGATCCCCCCCTCCGCCGCGGTGTCGACTCCGCCCGTCCCGCGCTTCTGCAGGTTCAGCTTCCCCAGAACCTCGTCAAACTTCTCGTGGGTGCTCATCTTTGGCAGCTGGAACAAACAAACAAACAAACAAGCTAAGCAAAACAAACAGCAGCGTTGGCATTTCATTGGTGCTCATCTTCGGCAACTGGACAAACAAACAAACAAACAAGCTAAGCAAAACAAACAGTAGCGTTGGCATTTCATTGGTGCTCATCTTCGGCAACTGGAACAAACAGACAAACAAACAAACAAGCTAAGCAAAACAAGCAGTAGTGTTGGCATTTCATTGGTGCTCATCTTCGGCAACTGGACAAACAAACAAACAAACAAACAAGCTAAGCAAAACAAACAGTAGCGTTGGCATTTCATTGGTGCTCATCTTCGGCAACTGGAACAAACAAACAAACAAGCTAAGCAAAACAAACAGTAGCGTTGGCATTTCATTGGTGCTCATCTATATTTCTATAACAAAGCTGTGGTCCTGGTGATCAATTATTGACTGATAGATAACCCACCTTGACGTGCACACCTGCCCTCAGCCCCGTGCCCAGGTTAGACGGACAGGTGAGGACGTAGCCCAGGTGCTCGTTCCACATGTACGCCTTCCCCATCCTCTTCATCTCCTTCTCCACCAGGTTGAGTCCGTTGCAGAACCGTTCGAAGACGCTCTTCATGTTCCCGCCCTTCTCCATGGAGATGAGGCGGGTGTGGTCCTCCTCGTTGATCCAGACCAGGAACGTTTTGTCGTTGTTGTGCCTGAGAAAATGGTAACAAGTCACACGGTGAGTTTGGTAACAGCTGCTTTTATTTTCAGCATTAAGCACATCAGGAAAGTCCACACTTTCCATTTTGTTACATAGCAGTCAATGAGCCAGAGGCATGATAATTGTTTTTTGTGACATAAAAAAAAGGGTAAAATTTGGGAGTAAAGTTTCTTACAAAACCAAAAATTTCTTACACTTCTAAAACTTTCAAGCCTAGTTCTATGAAGTACAGCTTCAGTGTTATCAATGTCTAGTAGAAACTAAATGTCTACCCTATAAGGCTTGCTGTTTGTTTTATGAAATAAATGAAATTAAGTCTTAGTTGAAATTGCGCAACTTGTTTATGATCCCAGATCCCACCAAAGGTCCCACAAATAAGTTCAAGATCGTACCAGATGCCGCGAGCGTCTGGCCAGTCGCGGGCCATCCCGGCGCAGGTCAGGAGCGGCGAGACCGGCTTGTCGAACAGGAAGTGGTCATCGATCAGCTGCTGCTGCTCCTCTTCTGTCATGCCCTTCAGCGGGTAGTACTTGCCCGAGAACTCTCCGCTTAGGTTTCCCAGCGCCGTGGACACGATACGTTCCACCTCGCGGCGCTCGTGGCGGCTGCACAGCGGCGGGAGGGCGTAACCACGGATACTGCGGCCCGTGCGGACGCGAGACGACAGGACGAAGTCTGGGTCCAAGTCGTCCCCGCCGGACAGCTTGGTGGCGTCGAGGTCGGTTTTGTGCTTGTCGGTCTTCTTGAAGCCCTTGTGTCGCGCCTCGATGATCGGGTCGAACAATTCCGCAAAGGTCGTGTAGCTCTCCTCGTCTCCTGCCACAGCCCCTACTGTCATGATGAACGGATGGCCTGGGGGGAAAGAATTTCAATTTCAAATCAATTTTATTGTTAAATCAACAGGCAGGAAAAAATAAAATACAAAACGTTGTAAAAAAAAAACACCTTTCTATGCCTTCAAGCTGTGATGAATAAATGGCCTGGTAAAAGTAACAATAGTTTCTTTGCAAGGTTTCTTAAAAAATGGTACCAAAATTCTAACATTCATGAAGAAGGGATGGCCTGATAGCAATGAAAAAATGGCAGCAGGATACTGTTATCATGACATTAGGCCACACCAAATTTAATTTCTTGGTTCACGGATTCCCTCGCTCCTATTTTTTGGAAAAAAAAATAAAAATAAAAATTACCACTCAGCAAATTTTCACCATTAATGAAACCATTCACCAACTTTCTGGGGTAGCAAATTGGCCTTTATATTATAAGCTCCTTAAAGTGTGGGTGCAGGTGCTGTTACTGTACAATAATAGTGTTTTTGCACTTTTTTCAAGCTGAAAACTTTTTTTCTTTATGTTTTGGATTAGTCGTTACCTTCACCCCAACCATTTTACAATTTTTTTTTTATTTCGCCCTCTCGCTCCATATTTTTCATGAAAAAATCCGTGAACCAAGAAATTAAACTGGTGTGGCCTTAGACAATCTTGAGAAAAAATTAAGGAGTAAGACTGACCAGGGTTGTCGACCCCCGTCTGGATACACAAGTCCAGCGTACAGTTGTTCTTCGTCTTCTTGTCCTTCAGACTGTCGAAGATCTCCTTGGTGAGGCACTTGGCCATGTGGTTGTTGTGCTGCGACAGGTCGGGGAAGTTGTCGCTCTGCAGCTCAATCTTAACATCCGATGGTTCCACCAGGGGACCGCCTGTGGGGGGAAACAGAAAGGCAAAATGTTATCATGAACATACTAGTCCATAGTAAACACATTTTTACACAACGACAAGAAGATAATTATGCACTTACAAAAAGGTTTAACACTATACAACAACCTCCAGAGGTGTTTGTAGGTATTTGAATTTGCCTCTCCATCCAGTTTCAGCCTACAACAAGTTTACTTACTTTTATATCATATCATTTCCATGATCGTTGTTGCATGGACAAATGCAGTGCATAGTATTTTCAGATTATTTTAGATATTTGTCTTTGACAAGTAGATTGAACAAAGAGTTGTCATGACCAGCAATTTTATGTCCTTTCCTAAGGACTGCAAACTTTTTGATCAATAAACCCACTATTCTTTTGAATACTAGTCTTGGGATGAAGGAGAATTCTTGTTACACAACCAGTGGGTACTTAAATAGCTTACGTTTCAATGTCTCTCGGGCACTTTCGTCAGAGCTTCTAACTGGAGTTCTGCTTCTCACCGCTATATGTGGCCGATGTAGGTGGCGCTTTTGCGGTGAGAAAACAGTCCCAAACATGGCTTAGCTTGTTACACACCCTGGTTGTGTAACAAAAATTCTCCTTCATCCTATATTTTACCAAATTACCTGATGAAACTATTTTTGGAAATACTAGTCTTGTTATGAAAAAACTTTGTCGATATTACTGCCGATGGAACCGAGACTTCTAAGAGTTATCATAGTAAGTATTATACTAAGAAAATATAACTAATATGATAAGAAGACTTTGCTGACCTGGGATGAGGTCTCCGATGTTATCAGAGTTACATAAGTAAGAAAATATAACTGTAATATGATAACAAGACTTTGCTGACCTGGGATGAGGTCTCCGATGTCCTTCTTCTTCTCCAGCCGTTTCTCCATCTCCACCAGTAACTTGACACCGTCCACGACCTTCTGCACCAGCTCCACCTCCGAGAACCCGAGTCTGTCCAAGTTCGAGATGTCGAAGGTTCCGCCCTTCGCCGCGGTGTCCACGCCGCCGGTCCCGCGCTTCTGTAACCTGCAGCAAGGGGGCGCTCTGGTTAGGATTGTTGAATAGAATCTTAAAGGTTTTGGGGTCGAATCTGTAACAATGTGGTCTTGCTGTTGGGATGTTGACAATAGAATCTAAACGTCTGGGTTTGAATCCCTCAAGCAAAGTGGTTCTGTAGTTAGGATTATTGAATCCAACGGTTTTGGGTTTGAATCCCTAGTATTCTCTCATGCTGCGCTCTACAGAAAAATGTTTTCTCATATTTCCTCATTTCTGCTCGGGTAAAAATGAGTGGCTAAGTTCGAAACACCTATATAGTATCTGATGGGAAATAAAGCCGTAGCCACACCAAAAGCATGTTAAAGATCCCACCACACTTATTGAATAGAGTATAGCTAGGGGGTCCTTCCTTTTGTGGGTACATCAAACCTTACAGTCTGGTCTTATGCAACTGCGGTGTAAAGGGGCAGTTTACCCGTTATGGAAAACGAAGTAACCCACCTGAGCTGTTCCAGGATGTGGCTGAAGTGCGGGTGTGTGCTGAGCTAATGTTACCCACCTGAGCTGTTGGAGGATGTGGTTGGAGTGCGGGTGTGTGCTGAGCTAATGTTACCCACCTGAGCTGTTGGAGGATGTGGTTGGAGTGCGGGTGTGTGCTGAGCTAATGTTACCCACCTGAGCTGTTCCAGGATGTGGTTGAAGTGCGGGTGTGTGCTGAGCTAATGTTACCCACCTGAGCTGTTCGAGGATGTGGTTGAAGTGCGGGTGTGTGCTGAGCTAATGTTACCCACCTGAGCTGTTCGAGGATGTGGTTGAAGTGCGGGTGTGTGCTGAGCTAATGTTACCCACCTGAGCTGTTCGAGGATGTGGTTGAAGTGCGGGTGGGTGCTGAGCTAATGTTACCCACCTGAGCTGTTCGAGGATGTGGTTGAAGTGCGGGTGGGTGCTGAGCTAATGTTACCCACCTGAGCTGTTCGAGGATGTGGTTGAAGTGCGGGTGTGTGCTGAGCTAATGTTACCCACCTGAGCTGTTCCAGGATGTGGTTGAAGTGCGGGTGGGTGCTGAGCTTGGGTAGCTTGACGTGCACACCTGCCCGCAGCCCCGTGCCCAGGTTAGACGGACAGGTGAGGATGTAGCCCAGGTGCTCGTTCCACATGAACTCCTTGTCCTGCCCCTTCACATTCTCCTCAACCTTCTTCAGCCCGTCACAGAATCGCTCGAAAACCTTCTTCATGTTGCCGCCCTTCTCCATGGAGATGACCCGGGTGTGGTCCTCCTCGTTGATCCACACCAGGAAGTTCTTGGCGTCGTTGTGCCAGATCCCGCGTCCATCAGGCCAGTCGCGCGCCATCTTGGCGGACGTGAGAAGCGGCGAGACCGGCTTGTCGAACAGGAAGTGGTCAGCGATGAGCTGCTCCTGGGTTTTGTCGTCCATCTCGTACAGAGGGTAGTATTTCCCCTGCAGCTCCCCTTCCAGCTTCCCCAGCGCGTCGCACAGGACCTTCTCCACGCCTCGCCGCTCCGCACGCGTGCACCACGGCGGGAGTGTGTACCCGCGGATGCTGCGTCCCGTGCGCACACGGGACGACAGGACGTACTTAGGGTCAAGGTCGTCACCTCCCTGCAGCTTGCTGGCATCAAGGTCAGTCTTGTGCACGTCCGTTTTCTTGTAGCCGTTGTGGCGACCTTCGATGACGGGGTCGAACAGGTCAGCGAAGGTTGTGTAGCATTCCTCGTCGCCTGCCACCAGCCCTACCGTCATGATGAAGGGGTGGCCTGGGGGGTGGGGGGAACATCAGTTTAGAACGTTGAAGGCAGATACGATTTTTATGACATCCAAATGTCAAGAATTTGCTGAGTGCTAATAAGTGTACAAAAGCTCACAAATATACCCCTACACAACTATCTACTAGCTATAAGGTGCACTGATGCAAAAATCAGGTGCATTTTTTTAGGTGCACAAAAGTGCACAATCATGCATGTACCCAGTATTCCCTGCCCTCACCTACTTACCAGGATTGTCCACGCCAGTCTGAATGCACTCGTCAAGCGTGTAGCCGCTGTCGGTTTTCTTGTTGACCAGACTGTGGTACATCTGCGGAGTCAGACACTTCGCCATCCAGTTGTTGTGTTTGGTCAGGTCAGGGTAGGCCTTGGGCCACACCGTGTACACGTCCTTCCCTGGAAATGCAAATTTGAGATTTGTAAATTTTGTGGTAGCGCAGAATGTTGTGCTAGTCATTGACATAATCCACACTCTGAAAGTCTCAGCTGGCTACTCCTGAACACAATCTGTTTCCATTGCTTCACTAATTAAAAACAACAAACCTACATTGAAAAAAATTAACAAAAAGTGAACAAACCTACTTTTAAAGTTTGATTGCCTAACAATAGTAATAAGCAAAACTTTGTCCTTATTCTTCTTACTAAACAAACCTTATTCCAATAGGTTCAATAAATTTGTGGTGTTTCCCTGGCTAATGTGTTGGATCAAAGCTCAAAACTGTTCAACACTTATTCCATTATACAAACAAACCAAGCTACCTGCTTCCATGGCCTTCAGTAAACAAAAAAACAAACAAACCTGCTTCCATGGCCTTCTCCATGGTAACCAGCAGCTCCACGCCATCCACGACCTTCTGCACCAGCTCGACCTCTGACATCCCGAGGCGGTCGGCGTTGGAGATGTCGAAGGTCCCGCCCGTTGCCGCGGTGTCGACCCCGCCCGTCCCGCGCTTCTGCAGACGCAGCTGCTCCAGGAAGTGGTCGAAGTCTGGGTGTTTGCTCACGTTCGGCAGCTGGGGGTGGGGGGAGGAAGGTTAGACACCCAGCCAAAACTCAGTGGATGGAAATTAGTCATGATTCTGTAACAGTGGTGTTTAAGTACTGCCTATCGTCCTTGCCCAAGAGCACTAGTGCTTTTGTGGCGACAGCGATAGCAGTCGTGATTTGTGATCCTGTTCTACTCGCCCCAATGGTTGTTTCACTGGTTATTCTATTGGGTTTTGCTTCTATATCCTTCATTATAAAGAATCACATTGGAAAAGCGTTCTTACTAGTATGCACTGACTGTTTGACTGAGCTTTGAGAGGGCAGTCATGCGCAAGATAAATGCCCCAAACATATTTTTTCACATGTTGAGTCAGATGAACAGTGTAACACCAGTTTCAGTACCACAGACAAGCGCTACTAGTTATAGAAGCTGCAGTAGAGTTCTTTAACATGTCACGATTTTCTATGTTGATTCAGATGATGGTCCCCCAGGTTAGACGGACAGGTGAGGATATAACCCAGGTGATTATCGATTATTGACTGATAGATAACCTACCTTGACGTGCACACCTGCCCTCAGCCCCGTGCCCAGGTTAGACGGACAGGTGAGGATATAACCCAGGTGATTATTGACTGATAGAAAACCCACCTTGACGTGCACACCTGCCCTCAGCCCCGTGCCCAGGTTAGACGGACAGGTGAGGATATAACCCAGGTGATTATCGATTATTGACTGATAGATAACCCACCTTGACGTGCGCACCTGCCCTCAGCCCTGTGCCCAGGTTAGACGGACAGGTGAGGACGTAGCCCAGGTGATTATTGATTATTGACTGATAGATAACCTACCTTGACGTGCACACCTGCCCTCAGCCCCGTGCCCAGGTTAGACGGACAGGTGAGGATGTAGCCCAGGTGATTATCGATTATTGACTGATAGATAACCCACCTTGACGTGCGCACCTGCCCTCAGCCCTGTGCCCAGGTTAGACGGACAGGTGAGGACGTAGCCCAGGTGATTATTGATTATTGACTGATAGATAACCTACCTTGACGTGCACACCTGCCCTCAGCCCCGTGCCCAGGTTAGACGGACAGGTGAGGATGTAGCCCAGGTGATTATCGATTATTGACTGATAGATAACCCACCTTGACGTGCACACCTGCCCTCAGCCCCGTGCCCAGGTTAGACGGACAGGTGAGGATATATCCCAGGTGAGGATTCCACATGAACTCGTAGCCTTTCGACTTGATGACGTCTTCGACCTTCTTCAGGCCGGTGCAGAATCGCTGGAAGACGCGCCTCATGTTGCCGCCCTTCTCCATGGAGATGACCCGAGTGTGGTCCTCCTCGTTGATCCACACCAGGAAGGTTTTGTCATCGTTGTGCCTGGACAGAGAAGTAACATTTAAGGAAGGAATTATACACCCAAATCATGTGATTTTCCAGTAGATCAAGACGTGATTATGTGCCAAATACAGTAGAAGCCAGTTAATTACACAACGGATAACCGCACACTTCTGTTTATTGCACAGAATCCTAAAATCCCGGCTGTGGCCCAGCTGTATAACTTCGCATTATTGCACCACCCAGATAATTGTACGAAATACGCTGGCAAATGGGGTGTGCAGTTAAGCGGCTTGTACTTTATTCCAACCATATGCTGTTCGGTAGCATTAATACATGTAACTTTTACAGATACATGTACTCAAATGTATAGATGGCAGGGATCAAAGTAAAAAAATGGGTACACAGCTCCAATTTCAGTTGTACAAATTAAAGTGCAATTTTGGGGCCACAAAGTGCTAGCCCAAACCTTTCATTGAATGTCAGTTTTCTCACTAAGATCAGGTTTTTTATCTACCATGAAGAGAAAAAATTATTTCCTACCAGATGCCGCGAGCGTCTGGCCAGTCGCGGGCCATCCCGGCACAGGTCAGGAGCGGCGAGACCGGCTTGTCGAACAGGAAGTGGTCGTCGATCAGCTGCTGCTGCTCCTCTTCTGTCATGCCCTTCAGTGGGTAGTACTTGCCCGAGAACTCTCCTGAACAATGGAGCAGACACAGGGATTATGGCTTAGTTGGTATAAGCCACTTGCACTGTTCTCAGGTTTTGTAAAATATCAATAATTAATACTGAAGTTGAAGATAGAGCCACATGTACAGCTTTAGACTTAATAATGAAACTAAGCACCAAACTGCACATACCTTCAAACACGGCGACACACATGACAATACACCTACATGTACAGAGGTCTAAACCAAGTCCTACCATCAAACGTGGCGAGCGCCTCCTTAATCACATTACACATGACAAAACAGTACATGTACATCGATCAGAACAAAACACCTACCATCAAACGTGGCGAGCGCCTCCTTCAGGATTTTCTCCACATCCCTCCTCTCGGCCCGGTTGCACCACGGCGGCAGGGCCAGACCGCGGATGCTGCGCCCGGTACGCACACGCGACGACAGCACGTAGTTGGGGTCCAGATTGTCGCCCCCGCGCAGATTCTCGAAGGTGAGGTCCGTCTTGTGCTTTGCGTCTTTCCCGTACCCGCCGTGGCGCCCGCTGATGATCGGGTCGAACATGTCGGCGAAGGTTTTGTAGCTTTCCTCGTCTCCTGCCACGGCCCCGACTGTCATGATGAAGGGGTGGCCTGGGGGCAAAGGGGGGAAACGTTCTCATCAAATGGTTGAGCTTCATTAATTTTCGTTTTACACATGATTTGATACATGATTTGACCTCCACCCCATCTCTTGACATATTGATTTTGACCTTGGAACGTTTTCGACATGAGTATGGACACTGATTATGTTTTGACGCACCGGTATTATGTTTTCTGTACTGTATGTTGTCCCTGGGTGTTCAAAGTTTGACTGATTGTTACCACGTTTTTGTCCTGTATTTATTATTTACATGTATGTTTGGTGGGCCCCCTTGGAAGTCAACTATGCACTGTTGTAGGGGCTACCCATCTGTTTCAAGATGAAATAAATAAATAAATAAATTGAGCATGCCCTATCCTGGATGGCCACATCAAGAGCTGGACTTAGAACAACGTAGTGTTACACTGTACATGGAGATTAACACGTTACACATAAAACGTATGGCTTAAGAATGTCGAACTGAAGTGGATGATATTTTCTACATGCTAGATACCTTAGAGTTTGTTTTTTAGCTGTGAGGATTTTGTAAATTTGTAAAATCTTAATTTTACTTCTAAACCTGACACCACCCCACACTTATAGGGCTGTGTACCTAAATACCCTAAAATTTCTTTAGGTACACAGCTCTATCCACATTTGTATTGAACCATGATGCCTTACCCGGGTTGTTCATATACATCGGATTCCTTACAATCATGTAGTAATGAACCCTTACCTGGGTTGTCCATATACATCGTACAATCATAAGTAATAAACCCTTACCTGGGTTGTCTACATACATCCGTACAATCATAAGTAATAAACCCTTACCTGGGTTGTCCATATACATCGTACAATCATAAGTAATAAACCCTTACCCGGGTTGTCCATATACATCGTACAATCATAAGTAATAAACCCTTACCCGGGTTGTCCATATACATCCGTACAATCATGTAGTAATAAACCCTTACCCAGGTTGTCCATATACATCCGTACAATCATGTAAAACCCTTACCTGGGTTGTCTACACCTGTCTGGATACATCCGTCCAGCGTGTAGCCCGACTGTGTCTTCTTGTCCTTCAGCTTCTTGTAGATGTCTCCTGTCAGACATCGCGACATCCAGTTGTTGTGCACGGTCAGATCAGGGTAGTTGGGGATACTGTGGGAGGGGGGCAAAGGGGCAATCATGAGACATTTACTGCGCTAGTGAGGATAGGAAATGGTTCCCTTTTTGAATGGTGTTTTAAATCAATCTTTGTTACTTTGTTTAGTCAAAATACACGCCAAATGTGATATGCCAGATCCATTGTAATTTGGATTTTAAGTTTTTCATTAACATTTTTCCAAGTTTCATTATTCCTGCATTTCAATTTTCATTGTAATTTCTATCTTTGTGTTGAATTTTTTGTTTGGTAAGAATTTGCTGAACCTTTTCAAAAGCATGTTAACTTTATGATCAGATTCAAATATTTGCCTTATGAGCAAGGCCCAACAATACATGTCGTTTTGCTGTCCTTTTTTCTTCTTATATTTAATCATTTTATGGTGAAAAATAAACTTTAGGTCAAATTGAGTCGTTTGGAAGAACTTCATAGTGCCACCGGATGGATGAACTGAACTGAACGTCAAATTGAATGTAACAAATTTGGCTTATATTTTCTTTACTTTGACGATATCTGAATTTCAACATGCAGTGAAATTAAAGCTTGTTGCAGCTCGCAGAGCCTTGTTTATTCCAGAGACTGTTTATTCATAGTTGGAGATGATTTCAGATGACCCATGCAGTCTATGATTCGCATGCAAAAGAGGAATATTTCTGTGACATTATTAAGGCATGCAGAAGGACCATCGTTCCATAGGTCTACCTGGTCTCCTCCTGCTGTTCATGTGGTGCAGCGGGTGGTAAACTGCTGTGTGAGACAAAACAACATGTACACATACCCTTGTTTACCTTATTTTGTTCAGTCTAGTACTTTTTGGTCCATAATCTTTTATAGTCAGGCAGCTGTCTTGTTTCATTAATTTCAAGTAATTTTTTAAAAGTTCTTTAGTCAGATTCTTTCATCCGATACATGCAAAACAAGGGGAAATGGCAACAATTCAATTTTGCTTCAACAGAATTAGTTAAACTGGTCAGTATGCATGGCAGGTTTTTATCAGGTAAATCCAAAAACTGTGGATTGTTTTGGAACTGACCACTTTTGTGAATGGTGAAATGGGGATACTTAACAGTGACACCCCAGAGTGTCCAACTGTTTTTGGTGTCTTTTAGTAATTACCCTTTCGTTAGTAACCTTTTCACTGTCCAACATCCTCACTCAAGATGTCACTTCATGTCTTTTCTTCTGTCTACAACAAACCCCCTAAACTATCAGTCACAAGTCCTGGATACAACGTCCCGATGAAACAAAACAGAAATAAAAATAATAAAATGGTTTAAATTTACATTTTGCAGTTTTGAGGGTCAACAATCCACAGTTCTTAATTCCTTCTCTGCAGTTCATTTATGTTGGATCAAAGTTAAACCTAACAACAGTTGCAAATATGACTTCGACAGACTTGGATGACAGAAGATGACAATATGATACCCGTACATGAGGAGGTAGAGGGAGATTACTATAATTGCACATGCCGGTTTATGGAGCACAGAACAGCGGTATGTCTGTATGAGGATGGTTTCTAAGACCTGTTACAGTTACTGTAGTAAAGTTGCATGCATTGTGAAGTTTCTATCATTGCACAGTGGGAGGAAGGAAATTGCGGTAAGTTATACACTAACATGCTGATGTCAGGCCACACCAGTTTTATTCTTGGCTTCTTGGACTTAAAATGAAATACTTACTAATAGATTGTTTGCTAAACTGGAAGATCAGCATTTGAGGGAAACTTCTGCACCTGGAACCACTCTGAGACTATCATGAACAGAAAATCATGATTCAAGCTTCCATCTGTTTTCATTAGATTTAACTTATATTTTGATTCTGAATGTCCAGTCCAAGAAGCATGAACTAAACTGGTGCAGCCTGAAGATGAGATGGTGACCATTGCACATGACCCGTGATGAGACATGAGTCTTTATTGCACAATAATGCAGGTCTGGAGGGCTGTTTATACAGGAGAAGGTTGGTGTAGTCATCAGGGCGATCATGCTTTAAATGGCCAGGAGGAGTTTTAACTGTATGTGACACAGTAGAGACATGCAGAGTCTTTTTGCACAATAATGCAGGTCTGGAGGGCTGTATATACAGGAGAAGGTTGGTGTCATGAAGGTGATCATGCTTTAAATGAGGAGTAAATGTCTATGACACAGTAGAGGCATGCAGAAGTTGAAGAGAAGGCAGCAAAATCCAACATTTGGACCTTTCAACCCCAAACCCTACATACTCTAGGATATAAGTTTCTTTCTTGTTGAACCAAGGAACATTTAGGGTTTGATAAAAAAAACACAGTCCCAAAATGCTACATGTTTTGCTTTGACAAAGACCGTCACTGTACAAAATGGCATGTCAGTATAGTTTGTAAGTAGGATTCGGGGTTGAAAGGTAAAAGGTTGGATTTTGTTGTCTCCCCTGACGACTAAAGACTCATTCCACATGTGACTACCTGGTCTCCTCCTGATGTTCATGTTGCCCACTTGGTTTTGAATTGCTGTATGAGGTGAAATAACACATGGCTGTTTTACACAGTGCATTTTATATATCATACATGTATACATGTCACCTTCAAGTTATGTATTTGATAATAAAATTTTAAAAATGTAGTTATGTATTAACAGTTTTACCCGAATTTTAGGACACAATACGAATGGAGTACAGATAATAAGTGATTGAAATGAAATGCAACAAGTTCATGCATCTGAATGGTATTGTTATAATTATAATGCTATATTATTATTATATGTATAATGCTCTACATTAGTTAATGAGATATTTCTGCCTCAGATCTACCTATGAAAAGATCTCATGCTGCTCTAGATTGTACCCGGTTCTACATCACAGTATTTTCTAGGTCATGACTGGAAATACCAGCTTGAAACTGCATGTACATTTTTCTTTAACCTTAAGATAGTAGGAAAAAATAAACAATCTGTGAATCTGCACCACTACTGCTGAGTAACAAGAGCACACCGTCATGTATTCAGTGGAAGTATTTTGAGCCCTGTGAGTAACCTTACATCTCCCGGAGTTTAGCTGCTAAACAGTGATGGGATTGTATTAAACTAACTACGGCAACCCACCACGTTACGCCAATTTGATTTGGTGGGAAGCAATGCCGACTGACCTCCAGGTCATCAACCCTGAGCCAGGTAGGCTGTGGTGGTACAACACCTGAGCTAAACACCTGAGCCAGGTAGGCTGTGGTGGTACAACACCTAACCTTAACACCTGAGCCAGGTAGGCTGTGGTGGTACAACACCTGAGCTAAACACCTGAGCCAGGTAGGCTGTGGTGATACAGCACCTAAACTTTAATATATACACCTGATAATGAGCCTGGTAGGCTGTGGTGGTACAACCACAACATTGTATGGCTAGCGGTGGTACAACACCCAACCTAAACAATGGCTACAGGTATCAGATGTAATGTTGTGCCGGTTCATAGGTTTTAGAGATATCCAATCTAAGAAAGGAAATAACAACAATTACGGGAGGGCAGCCTTCAAAGGTGCATTTTTGCACCTGTTTTGCCCTCCCCTTTACTGTGAAAAATCTAAAACAAACTTATGCTGTAACTTCAGAACTGTGTATTGTTGGTTCAGAAGCATTTGCATTTGATAAGTGTTTATCCTAGTGTGATAAGTGTGTGTTCCAAACTGTCAAGTGTGTATTGTTGTTTCAGAAGTGAGTATTGACATTTCAAAAGTTTATATTTACATCTAATGAGGATGTTTTCCAAACTTACAACAACGATTGTTTGCAGGTTTAGATTATCTGAAGTTGTACGAACAATCACAACCAAACTCTAAATCTCCAAGGCAGTTTCCCAAGGGTTGGAGTCTTACAACATTTAACATCAAAAGCTAGCACAGCTGTGTCAGTTTTACTGTTTGACTTGTAGACTTAACTAACTGAAATAGTCAGACTCACAAACATGGCTATATCAAAGGTACACCTGTTATAAATTCACCTGTGCTAGACTGGACAGGTGTGTTATACACCCACCTGTGCTAGACTGGACAGGTGAGTTATAGGTACACCTGTGCTAGACTGGACAGGTGAGTTATAGGTACACCTGTGCTAGACTGGGCAGGTGTGTTATGGGTACACCTGTACTAGACTGGACAGGTGAGTTATATGTCCACCTGTTCAAGACTAGGCAGGTGTGCCACAGGTGTACTTTGCTCCTCTTGACAGGTAGGTTCGATGACTACCTGTGATAGCAGGTATTTTCAGTTGCCAGACTTGAATATTTACTGATAACAAACAGTCCCTATGGTACTATAGACAGGTGCGCCTGACTTCAGAGGTATGTTACCTGTTCCTCACCTGTAACACAGGTTACACCTGTACTGAAGGGCAGGTATGTTACATAAATCATTAGTCACGCACAGAATGATACATTGGTTTCAAAGACATCTGTTGGCATCGACTCAACTCCGCCAAAACTTATAAAGGCCTCCAAATCCTGTGAATTTTTGAAACTGGCAGGACGACTTGTCTATGAGAAAGGATTTCTAATCCCTATGGATTAAAGATGATCCTGGGATGGTTCAGTTTAGATAAGTTGGTTTGTTGTTTGTTTGGGGGTGCCATAGTTGCCGCTCATTTGTCTCTAACGCGGGTGCACAGTGATCTGGGTCTCCGCACACCAAGTCTTTTCAAGACCTGACGAAGGGCAAACACCTGAGAACCTGATAGCTGGCAACCCGCGCGCCTCCACACAACAGATGTAAACACCTTTTCACAATCCATTGTGCGGAAAACAAAGGCGGGCCGCACTGGATAAATACGCTGTAAATACGGTGTCCGAAAATTGATGAAAGGCAGTCTGGACTGGCATTGAGTAGCTCACATCAGATACCGGTTACCGACACATGGGATAGGGGGTGGGGAGGGGGGCTGGGCAATACTGACGCTAGTCTAGGGGGTGGGGATGAAGGGCTAAACCATGCAAAATATAGAGGGTAGCTATACCTGCATGTTGGAGTAAAATTGGCCCTCAACACACAGGAGCAATACGGCTAAACAGATGTAGTCTGCACGGCATACTTACGTTTGATGCGGAACTGAAATGAGAAACGAAAAGCAGAGATTATAATCATGCCGATCCAACAGAAAAAACAACAACAAAGAATAGTGAAAGGGTATTAATCAAATCAGCATAGTACGCCATCTGTTGTATTTCGTCATCGGCACACAAAACGATCTCGTGCAAGTGCAAGAAATAACGAACTTGAAGGTCAAGCCGGCGTTCAAAGATTTCCCAGCAATAAGAACGCAACACTCACCTGACGTCGCTGTCGTGGGAGCCTTGGAGTTTCCACACCCCATGGCTGCGGGTAAAAATCTCCAAACTTTTGCAGAAAAGGCGAAAACGTGGGCGTACGGAACTGTAGTCCTGCCAAGGACGCACCCTTATGCCTGATCCCGCTGGGGGGTATGGCTTCCCTGTCGCCATGGCAACCCGGGTCACGTGGGCGCAGGGACGCCCGCTCATTGGTCAAAAGTACGTGTCCAGGGAATGGCCACCTGTGGCATGCTGGGAAGTAGCATATCCACTATGAATGAATGAATGATCCACCAAAGTAGTTTTTAATATCAAACAACTGGTTTTGGAATATTCAGCATTTTTCGTCAGTGACACTATATTCATCTTGTTGGAGAGGGTTTGTTATCCTAGCTGTGAATTGATATGTAAATGTGATCTAGTTGAAGAACAGGTTTATCCGAACTACTTATGAATCAATATGGAAAACTGGGTAGAAGACAATTTTTCAAAGGTCCAAAAGCTAAAAAAGTAAGACAAGTTAAGACTATGTCGATGCAAATGAGGTAATTAGCATCAAGTTGCCAGCAGAAATGAATGAATTATCGTTTAACTGCTACTGGCTGTCAAAGTTTAAATAATTCGGAAAATTTATCTTTGGAACACAGCAAAAGCTGGGGCTTTGGAGAAAGCTGGAATCACGACTTTTCAGATATGTTGAAACATTGTAATTAATATAATACGGAAATTATGTTACTTTGTAGGTTCTGAGCTCCAGAAAACAGAGACAATTCATTAAGTCTCACAAAATAGATGATCGTTACTCATGAAAGATGGTGGATGCTGTCTCTTTTTTTTAAATTGTCCAGATTATTTCCTATTCTGCAGATGATGACATTTATTTCTTTAAGCTTCAGGTGCTTTATATTTGGGACATACTTGAATAGCAAATATAAGTAACGTTTAACATATTGACATGTGACAACCCTTGTAATGTCTATGGTATAACTGCTACATAAGGCATTATCTTATGTCAAAACGTTAGAAATCCCTCCAATGATTGTAAAAGCATATTTTCCTCCCATATCACACACTCTTGTATTAGGTAGATAAGTCTTATGGACCTGTAGTTATGTACCAGTAATGTTATATGTCATGTTTTTTTATCTTGTACAATTGTTGTGCAATTTAGTAGTTTAAAGAGACATCACATTCGAAAAAGGAGTCGAACCCAATAACCCAGGATCTAGAGTTAACTTTTACTAGTTTTAGACTAGATTAGACACCTGTGATATTGTATTTTACACTGTTTGAATCTATGTTACCTGCAATTAGCCCACGGGCAAGAATTTGCAATAAACTTGATGCATTAATATTGTCACACATTCATTTTACATTAATAACCATAGAATTTCTTTATTGTGAAAATGTAATCAATACCCAAGACAAAAGTTTCACATTTTATTGCTCCAATATACCTTACTTCAAAAACAGATTTTGACCCTTATCCACATAGGAACTTGTTAATTACAAAGGGTGGGCTACGGGTGTGGGTTACTCTAGTATGAGAAAAGCCTAATTCTATAGGAAATAATTACCATTTTATCGGTTACCACCAGTTCTTGTCATGAAATCCTGGCAATACAGCCCCCCTCCCCTCCTCACACTACCACTATCATACACACATGGAACATGGAAACAATACAGCCCCCCTCCCCTCCTCACACTACCACTATCATACACACATGGAACATGGAAACAATACAGCCCCCCTCCCCTCCTCACACTACCACTATCATACACGCATGGAACATGGAAACAATACAGCCCCCCTCCCCTCCTCACACTTCCACTGACATACACGCATGGAACATGGAAACAGAACGATGGACGTTACCACAAGTATCACTTTTCATCTACAAAGTATCACCTTTTAAAAAGAACTAAACCATACATAATCATATATAGCAGGTTCACAACCTTTGGTGTAATATGTACACCAGACAGTCTCGTGAGTTATGTTAACAGAGATTTCTTCAGTCCAGCCATTGTTAATACATGTCACAGTTCACCATCGTACAGTCCTTACAGAATTCCATGTCTTACTTAACGTTATATTTACAGCTGTTGTTCTGTACTGGGGTGGGAAAAATGAGGCACTCCACTCTCCAAACAGAGGTTGGTTGGAGAGATTGTGACAGTCTTCTAAAACAGACCACTTTCTTCCTGTTGATTGTGTCAGAAAACGGGGCCTATGAGAAGATCCCAACCTCTGCTTGGACGGTAGAGAGTGAAAGAAAACTACAACCCTGTATAACTGATACTACACTATGTGTATCTCTCACAGGTTAAAATATTTCTATACAGAAGTCTCTTTTCATTTTTCATCAACTGGCATGGATAAAATTGCAAAGCTCCAAGTAAAGTTCAGACTGGAGATGTGTGATGATGAGCTCTGTTTTGTCCCTCTGGTGTTGACTTGACATCAAACGGTTGTATCCCTGTTGTTATTTGGTTGATAGGTGTTGTTGCCATGGTGTTACCATGGTTACACAGTGGTAAGTCTGAAGACAGTGCAGTTGTTACAGCTGAGTTTTACTTCACCTGAAATAACAGGGAACATGATTGTGTTTAATAACAGCTAAATAATATTAAAAATATCTTTAAGTTTGTTTTTCTGAAGTTTAGGTGACTACTTTTCTATGGTAAATAGATGCCTCTATCTAAACCTGCTGCATCTATTTGGCCATGACTATGGTAGTACTTTAAGTAGCCTTGTTAGATTTGAGAGTCAGTCACAGTTGGGTTGTTAGCCTGCATTACACCACAGGAGTAGTCAATGCAGCCGTGCTGTTTCAGTGTTTTTGTTACACTCGTTTTTTGGAAGCCTATGATGTTGATTTTCCTTGTCAAATCTCATTTTCAGCAGTTTCATGGATGTTACGAAGTTCGGATTTCTTGGATGGATTGTCCGTCCAGTCCATCAAATCAAATTCCCATCTCAGAACGGAGGGACAGACCAGGAGCCCTGATCTAGAGGGAGGCAGCTGACATCAGCCGAAGTGTCGGGTCAGGTGTAGGAACTGACTGTGTTTGTGTTCCTACCCAACATCACTGCTGGATAAAAACCCTCTGTGTATGTATCCCATCTCCTCTGGAAACTTGAGTCAGAGGAGAGTCTGTACCTGATGCTCACAGTTTCAGGAAGTGATTATGAACAGATATACATGTATACATATATATATATGTATATATATAATGAATGTGTTGAGACCTACCGTGTACTTGTCCCACTTCTTCTCGGGATCGTACGGCTCCCAGCGGCTGGCGGGGAAGATGTGCTTGTTCCGCTCGTACCAGCTACGCAGGACGACCTTACCCGCATGGGACTGGGGAAACAAGTACAGAAAATCAGACACATAGCAGACCCCGTCAGACACATGGCAGGCACATGTAAAAGCTGCGCAGGACGACTTTACCCGCGTGCGACTACTACAGACTAGGGAAACAAGAACAGATTATAAGCTGCATATCTACTGTCTTTGCTCTATTGCTAACGGTAAAGATGACTTGTTTTTTATTTGAGCTTTCAAACATAAAAATTGTACAGTATTGCAGAAAACAAGATATACATATAAGCCAAATAACTCTGTTGTGGGATTGTTGCCGTAACTGCACGGTATTTGGCACATAACCCAGAGGTCCTGGGTTCAAATCCTGTCATGATACTGATCTTTTGCCCCTGAGAAAGGCACTTGACACGACTTTCCTCACTCCACCTAGGTGTAGAAATGGTAGGGGAGGTAAAAGGCAGTGAAAGGAGAGGGTTGAGCTCCATCTTCCAATACCATGCCCTAGATACAGTGGAAAACAACTCCCTGCCCCAATACCTTTACCATTACCATTACCCTACACTGCTGACAACACTACAGAGTATCAGAATGCTGAGGAGACAGACTAACCTCGTCCTTCTCCACTGTGGCGTCGTTCACCAGCCGGACGTCCTCGTGGACATCGAAACTGAAGAGCGGACCTGCAACAAGGTCACATGATTAGGTACTCATCCCTGATTGGTTGATGATGATATCATGTACCAAAGGAGACTGATTCAAAGTCAAAAGCAAAATCAGCCCCTGCAGTTATAAGAAACTGCTAGGGGGCCCAAATCTATACTTCCACATGAGCCCAATAGCTATCTACCATTACTGAATCATCAAATGGCATGTCCGGAACAGGAGATAAAAAAACAAGTACATTTTCCAAAGGAAATGGTTGAGGGTGAAGAGAATATAACTTAATTAAGTGTATTTCAGAATCTATGAAACTTACCACTCTTGCCTCTTGCCTTGGTGACAATGAAGTCATAAAATGTGTAGTGCTGCATAACATACAATGTACGTATATCAATTATTATAAAGTCTTGCTCGAAGGCTAATTGCATTTACTAATAGTAACAAGGAAAAGGATAAACAAACAATGAAGAACAATTTAACAGGACTAAACAAGAGTCCACACTAACACAAGGAGATGACAACATGGTTACACTTACAGCAATTGCTATCCTGTCAAACAAAAGATCTTGTGTGGACTAGTGAGGACTAAAGTTAACATGTTAGTTTGATTAAAATATATGGAGATACTGTTCTATCTATCTAATACACACATTGGAAAAGAAAGTGTAACGGTAACCTGAACAGTTTATGGTTACATAGACGAGTATAAATCAGCCGTGAGACTCACATGGGGGATGATCAAGTCTTCTTTGATGTACATCAGCTGTTCTACTGTTGCCGACCTGATGTCAACAAGAAGAAACAACATTTACCACGTCTAACATCCTGTTAGTGTTACTGTCAACACAAAGGAACAACATTTACCACGTCTTACTGTAACAGTTTACACTAACCAGAGCCTGACTACATCCCGTTTCTGTCTACGCCTGTGTGTGGAGGGGCCATCTATAGAGGTAACAACACAATACCTACCTAACAGAAACCACTATTGGCAATGCTACCTGGCATTTTGCACAATAACTACCTTTCAATACCTCTAATATTACGCTGCCATCATGTTTACAAACTACTAATGCACGAGGCCTCCTAGCCGGAAGTTTTGATGTTTCTGCATGCGCCCAATTTGCTGACAAAAGACACTTTAGAAAATCTCTCACTTGCAGCTAAAATGTTGGACGTAGCATTATTTGCCAATATTTTGCAGAGGTCTTTTTTAAGAGGTCTTGCACATAAGCTTTTACAGAAGGTCTCACACCTGAGTTCTGTGAAGTCCTTGCGGAGCATCTCCAGACAGCGCTGCAGAAACTGCTGGATGCTGTTCCCTTTCTTCATCTGAAAATCGACATCGCAAACGTCACGTCATAAGCTGTCAACAGCTAGAGGAGTTAATAAAACAATAAACAGAAAACAACATCACAGAAAAAACAACTTTCAGCACTTCTATGGCTACATCACTAACACAACTGTTCCCTCTCTTCATACGCAAAACAACATCAGAGCTGTCCAAAAAAAGTCCAGGTCTCTGTGAATTATGAAATTTATCTTCTCATGCAGCACAAGTATCTAACCAAGAACAAGCACTACTCGCCCAACAACTCAAACCTCCAGACCCGGTCGTCTCAGATGGGGCAGAAAGCTGGAGGCCGGGTTTGAAGAGGGTACCATATCAGGTTACAGCTCCCACCACAATTATTGAAAAGAGTAGGGGTCCATCCCTAGATGGTGTGTTACGCCGAACAGCGGTTATACCGGCTATATAGATACAGATACAGATCCCGTTGTGAGTACACCAAACCTTACAGTACAGTCTTACACAGCTGGTACTGACTGCACAAAACCGGTGTGTTTCATGGAAAGACAGTTTGCCAGTTTTCAAAACAAACAAACAGCTGGTAATGTTACCTTGACCGTGCGTCTGTGGCCGGACCCGTCCCAGTAGCTGAACGTGATCTCAATCTCCTCGTCTGGGGGAGGGAAGGGAACAGTAAGTTAGTCAGAAACAACGACTCGCTCCTATCTGAGCTGCTACAATACTCTCTATGTGTAGCACAGGTTCAGGGTTATTAGTTTTGCACACTGCATGTATCAGGATGTAGAGCCCAGCCCCTATCTAAATAGCCTTTGTTAATTTCTTATTTTCCACAACAAATAAAAATGAACTAGTAATGAACTAAAAAAACAACTTAGTCTAGTAACTCAACTCAACTGTACAAGCATGGTCTTAAGCTAAAATGCTTATAAGTGGACCGCCCTTTATCAAATTAGATAAATCAAGTTCAGTGACTATCAAAGCAGGAGTAGTTTTACAGCAAAGTAAGTTATACTCAAACATATAACCTGCTTGACCAAAGTTGGTAGTAAACTAGTGATGAACCTTTCCAGCCTTATCGTTGAAGAGGTTCATCAGTCACGTATGTTTACAGTTACTATCAGTTTTATTCCAACAGTGACTGTTTGAAAGGTAGAGAACATACCTCCAAATTTCCGATTAGTCTACAGTATATCTTGGACGCGGAGAATGGTCTAGTCTCATATTCTCTTGCAAGATCGAGACTAGACCATTCTCCGCATCCAAGATGTGCTGTCAGACATTGACAATTTGGAGGTACGTCCTCCACCTTTAAAGTTTAATGAACAGTCACTGTTAGAAGAAAATTGATAGTAACTTTCCAGCCTTACTTTTGATTTTCTCCTGTTTGCCCTCCCACTCCTGTCGGAGCTCCTCTCGCAGTTTGTTCTCTTCCTCCTGTACAGGGAACAGCAGGGGGTTAGTGGTGGGGGGGGAGGGGGCGGGGTCATTTCAAACTGCTGAGTGATGTACAGAGGAAATCGTTACATCTAAAATGACTCAGTTCACAGCAAAAGCTTAAAAACTTACACAGGCCCAAATCCTGTTTGAATACATTGAATAGGGCAAAAATCGACACTAGTTGTAAGACAAGGGAACATGACAACAAACTGACATAACAGACATTGTGTGTGTGGAGTACATTTCCTAGTAATCTATATTTCACGTAAAATACAACATTACCAAAAACAAAAAGATTTTTAAGAAATCATTGCTGCAAAAGAAACATTTAAAGAGACTAAAAGTAAAAGAATGAAATTAATCAACAATAGCTAAAAGCACAGCACTGCATACAGTCCTTCCCATAACCTGCTGCCTAACCCATAACCAACATCAATGTGGTGCCAAAGGCTACCTTTAGTTAGCAGTATGAAGGTTAATGTTTTATCATGTTGGCAAATTTTCCATCTGTATTATTGTTGTCTCTGTCAGTAGGGCAAGCTCTTTGAAACAACTAAAGCCTAGTTTGGTACCCCCCACCCCCCCACCCTGTAGCTCTGGCTGTGTGTGCTAGAAAGCCAAACTGATAACTACAGTAGAAGCCACTTTGCACGGCCTATTTGCCAGTGAATTTCGTGCAATTATCCGGGTGGTGCAATAAAGTGAAGTTATCCAGCTGGAAGGCACTGGTTTTGGATTTTGGGACCCTGTGCAGTTAACAGAAGTGTGCGTTAATCTGTTGTGCAATTAACTGGCTTCTACTGTATATAAATAGAGGGTTACTGTACTGATATACTGTAGACCTCACCTCTCTGTCCCTGTCAGGCAGGAAGCTCGTGTCCACGTCGGGGTTCTTACCAAGTTTCTTCTTCTTAAAGACTGGAGGGGAAAACAGATATTTTCTTTAAGAACACAGACTTGTCATGGCAAACTTTTCAGCAGCTTTAAAAATCAAAAACAAATCCTGTCCTGTCACAAATCCTGCCATTTAAACAATACAAACATGAGTACATGTATTTATATTACAATGAGTTTGTAGAAAGGGTATTATAAAAGTTAGATGGCTGAATGTGGTACAGGTCTGTCTATAGCTTTAAATCCCTTTCCATCCCACTCTTTGTTTGAAAGCTAATGTTGTTGATTTATACTGTAACAGTAGAAGCTGTTTAATTGCACACCCCATTTACTAGCATATTTTATGCAATTATCTGGGTGGTACAATAATGCAGAGTTATCCAGGTGGAGCACACCAGTTTGGGATTTGGGGATTTCACGTGCAATTAACAGAAGTGTGCAGTTATCCGTTGTGTAGTTAACTGGCTTCTAAGGTCTACTGTATTATCAAATATGTCACCCCTAGGAAAATACAGTTTCATGAATTTCGTAAAGTTCAGACTTTAGGATGGATGGGTTGAAATTTTGTCTCTCCAAACAAGCAACTTTTCCATCCAAGGATGGGAGACAATCCTGTAGAGTGTAGACATCCCAGATGTGGTACCTGGCTGTACTTCCTCCTCCTCCTCTTCCTCCTCATCATCATCATCATCATCTTCATCCTCCTCTCCATCTACAGCAAACGACAGCTGCGACAGTTGGGCCTGTTTCCTCGCGCGCTCCCTTCTCTCCTTCTTCTCTTCTTTTCTTTCCAACCTACAGAAAAGAGACACAAACAAATACTGTAAATGCATGTAAGTTCACGGGGATTTAATTTCGCAGTAGCTGAAAAAATAATTTTTCGCGGTGGTTTTAAGTTCACGGTAACACCATAGACTCCAATCTTATACCATAATAGAAAAATGTTTGCGGTGGTTTTAAGTTCGCGGTGAAGTGGTCACCGGGAAAACCGCGAACATCTATCCACCGCGAACATTTCTGTATTTACAGTATCAAGGCATCCCTCCAATCAACTGAAGTTACTGTAATAAAAGGGACAATGAGTCGGTGACTTTGCTTTGCTATTTTTCCAGTTACATGCCATGAACCAGTACAAATGTAGTAGCATTGATTTGTTCTGTTATTTCATTCTAGTGACGCTGAAGAAGAGTGATGGCTGTCACTCGTAATGTTCAGAAGTAAATATCTGTTTTTATCCAGCTCTAGAGATTGTCATTAGATATTGTCTACCTGGATGTCTAACCTGCATACACATTTGGAAGAGGCAGAACATTTAAACAGATGAAGCTGTAGCATTATAACAATACAACGATGCACACATGTTACTCACACTTCTGCTCTTTTCTTCGCCAAGTCTTTTTCTCTCTCCTTCACCAGAATCTCCTGCTTTGTTTTCATCTCATTCAGGGTCACCAGGCCTGGACGGGAAACAAAAACGGATTTTAATGAATGAATGATTGGACATATATATACCCACTGGGCGCAACAAAAGAACAGTTGACAGATACACCTACCCTGCCCCCTAAAGATGTGTAGGCTCAAGGTCAAAAGTAACTCTGTTCAATCTTTGGCATTCAAATTATGAGCTCAATTTCTAGTTTTTATTGTCACACATATAGAAACTTGAAAATGAACCCCATTTCCTGTCTAGAGAACATATATTCTCTATATATATTAATGATCATTGAACCCTGAGCTGTCTCAGACTCATTGAATTGTACACTGGACAAAATTTTCAGCCTTGAAACTATTTTTTTCGGGCCACATAATTAAGATTTGGAAAGTTGGGTCTGTCTGTGCAGGCAGGAATTAGTCTACTTCAGACGTGTCACGTCTTACCGACTGTCTCGGACTTGAGCTGCGCCTCCACTGCATCGTAGTGGGAGGAGAACTTGGCGTTGATGTGCGTAACCTTGGCAACCCGCTGGGCTTCACTCTGGGGGGGGGGGGGGTGATGGGACAGGTCAGTGTGTCAACTGTGGTTTGATACATTTATAAACCATCTTGATTATAGACAAATTTCAAAGTTTTGTATTCCTATTCTATCAATACATTAATATAAAATATTTACTAATTAACTATGATTAAGAAATGTGCTTTTAATAGACTAATCTACCTTGACGAATCTCATATGTTTGAACAAAGAGAAACTTAACACAATTTGTTATTATTTTCTCAACGTGCCCCCCTCCCACCCCTAACAATATCACATCGCAAACGTAACGTCCCACAGTTCCGCAAGTCTCCCCAGCCCGCCCCTAAGCGCGCCCACCTCTTCTATCTCCTTCTTCTTCCTCTCGATCTCCTCCTGTTTCTTCTCCCGCTGCTTGAGGAGCCGCATGGCGCGGCTGCCCTCGCTCGCTGCGCCTTTGTAGAACGCCATCTTTTACTCTGTCCTGCTGCAAAGCACAAATAAACCGCTAGGCGGCGTGATCACCGTGATGGTGGGCGGTGTCACGGACAATCAAGCTCCTCGGAACTATCGATACTCTCCTGCCATATAAGGAAACTGAGGGTCATGGCATCTTTACTTTAGAAAGCATGTTCTGGACGGATCAACCCCGATAAAAAAACCCCGATAAAAAGCTTTATACCTTTCTCTTAACTTACTACATTTTGTGCCAAGCTCAATTCAGGTAAATTTACCGATCTCCATACACTTAACGACAATTTCCATATATATCGTATGGGAGGCCATCAGCTTGTCGGCAAGGATTGCTCGTGACACAGGGAGATGATGGACGGTCTTCTAGCGCCCCCTGGCGGCCAGCCTTGAACCTCTGCAGTGGAAAATTTCCTGCGCAGCGCAGAACAAGCTGTGCAGAACTCGGCTCGGCGTGCAGCTGCTGCAACGTGTGTGTGGAAAATCCCGTCCAGAGACGATAGAGGAGCGGAGAAAGTCGGGTTTGTGTCTGTTTGAGCTGGAATGTTCTTCCCGATCGCGTTTGTGGCTGCCAGGCAGTTGGCTCGGCCGCTGTTCGTGCGAGGCTTCTCCACCTCTCAGGTCGGTAAACAACGATTTTTAGCCTTGGCCTTTCCTTGTAATTAACGTCGCGTAATGATTAGACGTGCCCTGTAATTATACATTTATGAGGTTGGCGATCGTTTCTAGTCAATCAAAACTTTCTCCTAACCCTGTTAGTACTTGGTGTTCGTGTATTTTCCGAGTTTTGTTAGATTTTAGGTTGTTATTTGAGAGCTGATCGCGACCGTTACAGACCGCCCTCCCCTCACAGACGACATGGCGGAACGGCCACGTTTCCTTCTGTCCTGCCGGCTTTTTTTTGGGATTTCAAACGTCATAATGTTGACTTTTCAGTGTCATTCCCGTGCACTGAGTCCCAACAGAACAGGATGTTTCCTCTGTTTTCAGACAGAATTCTGTGATTGATTGTTTGGGGTCACGATTCAGATCCTGGTTCCTTCCGAATCCGAGTAAAAAATGTCGTCTGCTACAAACTGTAACTAGTGTAAGAAGTCTGTGAGAAGCCGGCAGAGTTGGGACCGTTTTGGATCCGTTTTTGGAGCTGAAAAACCGCCATTGACACCTTCTTTGCAACATCTGTCATTTCTCCTCGTTACCAGGTTTCGTTTCGCAAGATTTGCGGTGTTATTTGCTCAGGAGCCAGCTTCTGGCATGGTTGGAACTTGTTTATAAATAGAAGCAGTTCCTGTCATGTAAGATTAGCTCGGCCACATGGAACCAGCTTAAAATTATGTAAAATCTCACCAGTTTTCAGATAAATTCTGTTGGAGGTAATTTTTAGCTCGTTTTCTTCATCTTTTTAGAATGACAGCTTTTCAAGTCAAATTTTGACACTTATGTGATTGTTATAATTGTAATGAGTAATTATCACTTTTTTTTACCTGAATGACGTGTAATATAAACTAAATTTCTCACATTTGAAGTCGTGGGTTTAGACAGCTGTTCACATGTTAAATAATCAGTGTCAAAACTTACTTTCTAAACTATTTAGTGAAAGCTTGGTGAAAGTGAAATGCTGCCAAATTAGGGGGTAATTGCAGGGAATTAACTAAACAGGTAATTAGTATTCCCCTGTTATTTTACTACATGTTTGCAGATCACACACAGCTCAGACTAATTAAGTACTGGTCCAAAAGTTACAGTTCTTTTATATCTTGTCAAACATTTGTTTAAAAAACTAAAATGAATATGAAAAATAAGATAGAACAGGGCTCGAAATTCATTTTTGGGATTAGGTGCACTGGTGCACCCAGCTTAAAAATTGGGTGCACCAAAACAATTTTGGGTGCACCACTTAAATTTAAGTAAAAAACCTAATAATAAAACTTAGTTACAAGCTAGGCCTAGGAAAAAAAATGCTGTGTTTCCTGTTTCCCTACCTACCCTAAAAAAACCTGCCGACCCTAGACTTTTTTTGGGGTGGGCAGTGGAGTCACATAGCTTCCACTTAGAATTTTTGTTTAGCCTGCTTCCTATTGAAGTAAAACACTGCTTGTCCCATCTAATGAAGGATAAATGTATCTATCATGCACAAAATTAAAGCTTGACATTGAAAGACAAGTGTCATCATGCATTTCAGTTTACTTTGTTCAACTGTATTGTAAATATGTATCACTAGAATTTTGGCCAGCCTAAAAAAAAATACAAGAAAAAAAAAGATAATCCCTACCTACCGACCCTAATTTTTTCAGGACTGAAACAGGAAACACAACATTTTTTTTTCATAGGCCCTATCAAATTCTTAAACAAGTATCATGACAGACATTTTTTATTATCTTTATAAAAGTTAAATGTCAAGAATATGATGTATACTAGTATACTTTGATATCTTTTCACCTAAAAAAAAAAAAAAAAAAAATTTGGGTGCATCCTGTGCACCCACAGAAAATGAATGGGTGCACAGCTCCAATTTTGGGTGCACCTGGGTGCACATGCACCCAGTATTTCGAGCCCTGTAGAATAAAATAAACTGCAAGGATATATGATAGTTCCATTGGACTGATTTCAGCAATTTTGTTTATTAAACTTGAGAACACAGGGTTATTCAAAAGTCATGATGTCTTGCCAAAATTGCGTTCTGTGGAAGTAAATGGGAAATGCCATCTAGACTAGAGTTTGTCAATCTCAGACAAAAAAAAAGGTGTAATATCTTACTGTAATTCACTGTAATTGTAATTGGTCTGATACCAGTAATTTTATTGGCTAAAGATCAATTGCAAAGTGTAGTAATTTAGTCCCTATTTGAGAGTGATCAAGAATAATGGTAAAATGTCTTGAACTTGAGCGGACAAATGAATGTTGTGGTCCCCAAAACCACTCCCAATACTGGAGTATTGTGTACATTTGTATCCAAGACTAAAGAGGTTCAATTTTATTTCGACATACAGTTAGGCCAAGGAGCTTTTAAAAGCTCCTTGGTTAGCCAATCCGTATTCACAGATTTTCTTCCTTTGGTCACACAAAATATGGTTCAAATTTTCCAGAGTTTTGACTCTTCATAATCCCTTATGTGTCTCTTTCAACTGGAATTAAAATATTTTTCACGGCTAGAACTGGGTCAAGGTTTAAATGTATTTCAATAGTTGTCCTGCCTGTCACCAGTGTCTTGTTTTCGTTCACAAACTGGTTCAAACTGGCCATCCTGGACGTCAGCCAATCAGAAGCCAGGATTGGGACAACGCCTCCTGTTGATTCTGTTTTGGGGTCAAAGGGCGGTAAACTGGTTATAACTGGTTTTGCTGCCGGCCAATGAGGCTGCAGTAAAGGGGCGACGCCCACCCTGACTCAGCTGTTCGAGCCTCACCTGTAGGTTTAATTATACAGTGTTGACCTGTGGTTTCATGGTTGGCTGGGAAAACATCACGTTTACAGAATAATCAGGTAAGAAATTGGTTTCTGGTGGTGCCCCAGAGACTGTCATGTGGTCATCAGGGTTTGTCAAAGTCACATTGGCTGTGTAGGTGTGGGAGGGGGGCGCTTTCAAGCTTATAATAGCATAGATCCACGTTGGCAGTCAACCTTTGGCCTGTTTTGTCCCAAAACACGTCACGGACGTCATTTCTAAAAGCTTTGTTTGTGGTCAGACTTGTCCAGTCAGCTGTGTGTGGGAGGGGGGAAAGAGTAAGCTATCCTAACCCAATGCCTACATGTTCTCCACATGTAACAATGTTTGAGTTAATTGGAATGCCATTTAGCTGTGTGTGGGGAGGAATGAGCTGTCCTAACCCGAGACCTACAGTCTTACAGAGTCGCAGGGAACAGTCCCGTCCCGAGAGTCTGCGGTTACACGTCGGCAGTTTTACCTAATCCTCATTCCCAGCATGCATCTTTCCTCATTCCCCAGAGAATTATTTTCGAAGATTGAAACCTGACAGTGAAGCAGACTCAGCAGTGTTTTATATGGTAACACCCGACACAGCTGCAGTGTCACACCTGATGAGTTATTCTTCTTCCTGAAAATCCCTTTAAAACCCCTTGGAGCTATCGGGGCTAGGGCGGAGGGGTTATTGTGACCTCTAAAGGGTTGTGTGACTATGAGGTCACCTGAAGCTCACACCTGCTGACAGAAATTACCTGTTTTTCTAACTGACATCACAGTTCATACTCAGGTGTTGTCTACATGATTTTAGTACATTTCCTATAGTTTATTTATCTTAAATATGTAACAGATTGACGGAAAAATGACACAAAAATTGTTGATCTCACAGGCTTGTTGTCACCTGGACAGACAACTATTGCATCAGAAAGCCTGGACTGGAGTCACGTGTGGAAAATATGTCATTTTGTTTTATTCTGTTTTATTGGAATTGCAACAAAGCAATACAGAAGGCACCCCAGGCAGCAATGCTAATGTTGGGTGTCATGGAAGATACATGCAATATAATATATACATTGGAACATTTACATAGAGCAGAACAGTTCTTCAAATGACTTCTCTTCAACTCCATTGAACTGGAAATGTGGCTAAAACAACTAAAACCTGCATGTGGAAGCTTATTGGTGCCACAGCACGACACATGAAATTACATGAATCTGACATACTTATAATTACTTATCCTCATCGTCCCTGGAGAGACATTGGCCATGACAATATCTGACATGGCAAATCAGAGTTCAGACACTGTTCTTAAATCTTAGTGTTCCACATCTATTTTTTCAGCTGATTGTTCAAAGCAAGGTCATTAGACCACTTTAAACTATTGGGTCAACAGGTGCAAAGGTTGAGAAAACAAAGGTTGACAAGTCAAATCTTCTCAAGGACAACTCAAGGACATCATGTTTTCTGTAGAAATGGTCTCACGGGAAGGTCACGATATTCCCCTGTGATAAATAGGCGTGGCTACTGATTTATCAGATACTGTTTTGTTAGCCTGGCTTTATTATCATAATTGTTTGATCAAATCCCAATGTCACAACTTACTTGTTTACAGGACTCACAGTAAGGCCACGTTGATTTGATTATATGGATGACATCCGCGCTCGCACCAATTTTCGGCCATTTCCAAAAAAAAAAAAAGTTTTTGACCACACAATAAATTGTGCAAAGCAGCTGTAAAATGAGCACAAATATTCTGTAGATTGAAAAAAAAAGTATCAGAAAACAGATAACTAATGCCATAGAATGCCAAAATGAATCTAAAGTCAAAGAACAAGATGTGAAAGGACGGAAAGAAAAAAAAAATCTATTGTTGGTTGGGGGAGGTACCAGTACAGAAAATTCAGGTCAAGAGGATCATTTCCAGGTCCGGACATGAACCTGGACCTGATTGTCTGTGGAAACTTGAGAACTGGCAATACTCTCAAAACAATGGTAATTGGTCAATTTTGCTACAAAGGAATCTGTTTGGTGGACTATTGGACTCCCACTGCATTTTAAAACCCCATCTCCATGTAATAAAGGCTAACTGTCTCTGTACCTATGACTGTAGAAACTTGGTGCAATTGACTATAAAATCTACTTGACATCGCTCTTGTTGTCTTCTTGGCCCCCCGTTTAGACCCCAAATGGCTGCCGACATAGTGTGGCCCTTTTGTAATTGGCGAAACCTGTTCCTCTGTTTTTTTTCAGGTCTGTTTTTTTCGGATTGGTCCAAGAAGAAAAAAATGTTTTGCACCCGTATGATGTACTGGTCCCCACACCTAACTGTTGGTATACCATACTATGTGTGTTTAGTCCTATGTTCAACCTTCCTAGCCACTTTGATTTCATACTGAATGCAACTTTTTTTTTTTTGCCAAACTTTTTTTTTATTCGCTCGCTCGCATCAGTTTTGGAGTTCCCGGAGGATGTCATCCATATAATCAAATCAACATGGCCTAAATGTATATAAATGGGTTTATTGAGGACATATAGTTCAAATGTCTACAACAGCAGCCAGTTGGCTGAAGGGGGTCAGACTGCAACTGTTAGTGTTATTGCAATGCTTTATTTGTCCATTTTTAACTTTGTGATTACTGGAATAATAACTGCCTGTTCCGGGGTGAATGTTTAACTGATAGTTACTGTACACCTGAGTAGGTCCGGGGTCAGCTAAAGGTCGCGGGGAGGGAGTGTGTCACATCACTGTTTCACCATCATGACGTACTGGAACTGGTCCTGTTCACCACCCCCCCAATGTCTGTCTGTGCTGATTGCCGAAAGAGAGGGGGGTAGATAGGTGGAGGGGGGCGTGACAGTGGGAGGAGGGGGTACTAACTTGATGAAAGCTCCTTACTCTCACCCAAATGTCACCATCCATCACCGCACTTTGTATGGCATGAAGGAACCCCCATGGGAGGAGGGGGGGCGGTACCAAGTTGTTCTTTGTGTGAGTCCAAGGTACAAAACACTGACACAGGGTACACCGACACAGGTACAAACAATAAGGTAAACCACTAGAGATGAATCCGTTGCACATTGATAATGACCCTCCTGCAACTTTGCTCCCGATCACTCCACAACCGAGTTTGTAGCCCAGAGTCTGAGCTTATCCAAGCTGAGACATTCCCAGCTTTGATATATCAAATTCATAGTTGTTCAGTGCAAACAGCTTTTTGAAATTCTCGTAGGCAACCTGCTGACCAACTCCCAACCACAGATCTCCCAACCTTGGTCTGGAGAAGGTCGGTATGTGGGACAGGGTTAAAGGTACTGTAACAACTGTGACACCTCGTAGCTTAGTAGCCTGACAAAATCTTGCTTATAAGTTATAGCTGCCCAGCCAACATACATAGTGTAGGAGGGGTCAACAACTGTGACACCTGGTAGCTAAGTAGCCTGATTAAATCTTGCTTATAGCTGCCCAGCCAACATTCTGTAGTGTAGGAGGGGTCAGTAACTTCCAGCCCTGGACGGTGGAGTTTGTGTCACACACTGACAGACTAGTAGTGTAGTACTGTACTGTAGTAGCTAAGGTGCAGCTCCAGTCCCTTACAGACTCAGGGCTCGAAATTCATTTTTGGGATGAGGTGCACTGGTGCACCCAGCTTAAAAAATTGGGTGCACTAAAAACATTTTGGGTGCACCACTTAAATTTAAGTAGAATGTGAAAAAGAACCTAATGACAAAACTTAGTTATAAGCTATCAAATTCTTAAACAATTAAAATGACTGACATTTTATCTTTCTAACACTTAGATGTCAAGAATATGATGTATGTACTAGTATACTCTATATCTTTCCATACATAAACCTAAGAAAATATTTGGGTGCACCTTGTGCACCCACTGAAAATAATTGGGTGCACACTTCTAATTTTGGGTGCACCTGGGTGCACATGCACCCAGTATTTCGAGCCCTGAGACTATTCAATGTTGTACAAACAACTTCAGTCAGGAAGGCTTTTGTGGTCCTCAGTATTTACTCAAGCCCCTCTCTGAACAATGGAACACTTTGGGAGTTGGGCTGGCGCAGTTGTTTTGTTGTTATTATTTTGCTTTTTAAAAGGTTGCTAAAATTTACAAATTTCATGAGTCTGTGGCATTTTGTCATTGAATAAAAGTAGCGTAACGGGGAAATGAACCTTCCAACACTGCAGTGGTTGTGTTAAAGGCAGACAGTGTTGGAGTCAGGATCAGAAGGTAAATGTTCCCCCTCACTGGGCCTCAGTGCAGCAGCTGTGGTTCACGGTTGTGTGACTCCCTGTAGCTGTTAACTACGTAGTGTAATTCATGTTTGTGCAGTTACTAAATAGACTGAGGTTCACGGTTGTGTGACTACCTATAAGAACTTTTGTAAGTCATGTTTGTATTTTTTTTGTATTTGTTTGTATTTGTATGTTGCCTGAATGGACCGTTCCATGTTGCAGAACGAACATACATTAGTGTGTGTGTGTGTGTGTGTGATGGGGAGGGGGGCATGGGCAGTAGTGCCTATGATTATGAAGAAAAAATATTTGAGTCTTAAAGCTATCCATGTGTGAAACTTTTTATTTATTCTAAAACTAATTTAATAAGTAAAGATTTCAAAAGTCAATTTTACTGACAATACCGCTATCTTAGACTTAGACCAAGGGAAGCCTAGGCCTCCTTCATCAGATCCATGGGTGAGGAGTCATTAGTGCCATACAACACTGTCCAGCAGCTGTGCTCTTCAGGTTTCAGACAGAACTCCAGTCAAAGACAGGAATCATAATACTTGCTGACAATTTGTAGAAAAGATTTAAAATAAAAAATCTCACCAGAATGGATAATCCAGATTGCTGCAGAACCATTCAGTTTGACCTTGCGATTTTGACCTTGCTGCCCCCCTCCCCAGGTCTACACTGCTAACAAGACGAAGATCGCCGTGATTGGTCAGAACCTTGTGTGTCAATGTGTGACCTAAATTACAATAGGTGTTACCTTGAGGCTGTGACCTTGTGATTTTGACCTTGCTGCCCCCCTCCCCAGGTCTACGCTGCTAACAAGATGAAGATTGCTGTGATTGGTCAGAGCCAGTTCGGCACGGAGGTGTACAACCTTCTGAAGAAGGAAGGTCACGAGATCGTCGGCGTCTTCACCATTCCAGACCTGCAGGGAAAGCCGGATCCTTTAGGTACGTCTTCACTCTTACTTTCAGTCTTAAAGACTTCCAGACCAGGAGACTTATCATGTAGGTCTCAGTCAGTAATGTTCCACATGACATCATTGAGATGCTTAAGGAAATGTTTGATAATTTAGTAGCTAGAAAGTTTTAAGAAGAGAAAACAACATTTCGTGTTGTACTCCCGAATGGAGGGAATCAGACCTGGTGTTGTACTACGGACTGATTGTGACTTTTGCCTGGAGCGAGGGTAAACATAAAATGACTGACATATATAACTGCCCCCCTCCCCCAGCCGTAGCAGGAGAGAAGGACGGCGTTCCCACGTTCAAGTTCCCGCGGTGGCGCGTGAAGGGGCAGTCCATCCCGGAGGTGGTTCAGCAGTACCAGGCGTGCGGAGCCGACCTCAACGTGCTGCCGTTCTGCTCGCAGTTCATCCCCATGGACGTCATCAACACCCCGAAACACGGCTCCATCATCTACCACCCCTCCATCCTCCCCAGGCACAGGGGGGCCTCCGCTATCAACTGGTACGTAACCTTTCACCTGTAACCTGTAACCTCTCACCTCAACACCCCGAAACACGGCTCCATCATCTACCACCCCTCCATCCTCCCCAGGCACAGGGGGGCCTCTGCTATCAACTGGTACGTAACCCTTAACCTGTAACCTTTCACCTGTAACCTCTCACCTCAACACCCCGAAACACGGCTCCATCATCTACCACCCCTCCATCCTCCCCAGGCACAGGGGGGCCTCCGCTATCAACTGGTACGTAACCTTTCACCTGTAACCTTTCACCTCAACACCCCGAAACACGGCTCCATCATCTACCACCCCTCCATCCTCCCCAGGCACAGGGGGGCCTCCGCTATCAACTGGTACGTAACCTTTCACCTGTAACCCCTCACCTGAACACCCCAAAACATGGCTCCATCATCTACCATCCCTCCATACTCCCCAGGCACAGGGGGGCCTCCGCTATCAACTGGTACGTAACCTTTCACCTGTAACCTTTCACCTGTAACCTCTCACCTCAACACTCTGCAACACGGCTCCATCATCTACCATCCGTCCATCCTTCCCAGGCACATAACCTTTCACCTGTAACTTTTAACATCTCACCATGACCTGGCCACCCTTCCACCCTACCCAGGCACAGGGCAGCTTCCGCTATCAACTGGTACATAACCTTTCACCTCTCACCCCTGACCTTACCAGTCACCACACCCCCCACCCCCCATCTTGCTGTGCCCTTCAGTTTTATTACATGTACATCAAAGTTGTCATAGAAGTTTTGTATGTAACTCAAAGTGTAAAGGAGGGATTTTTAGGTAACCAGTATCCTAGTGGACATTATTCCCATGTTGGACCTGTGTTGAGAGTTTTGTGCTCCTCCTGTTTGCAGGACTCTGATCCACGGAGACAAGAAAGCCGGCTTCACCATCTTCTGGGCGGACGATGGGCTGGACACCGGGCCCATCCTGCTGCAGAAGGAGTGCTACGCTGGGCCTAACGAGACGCTGGACGGGCTCTACAACAAGTTCCTGTACCCCGAGGGCATCAAGGCTATGGTGGGTACTCATCCATCCACTCACTCTCTTACTCACTCACTCTGACTCTCTTACTCACTCACTCACTCACTCACTCACTCACTCACTCACTCACTCACTCTCTTACTCACTCACTCACTCACTCACTCACTCACTCACTCTGTACAACAAGTTTCTGTACCCCGAGGGCATCAAGGCTATGGTGGGTACACTTATCCATCCATCCACTCACTCACTCACTCACTCGCTCTCTCACTCTGTACAACAAGTTCCTGTATCCAGAGGGCATCAAGGCTATGGTGGGTACACTTATCCATCCATCCACTCCACTCACTCACTCACTCACTCACTCACTCACTCACTCACTCACTCACTCACTCACTCACTCACTCACTCACTCTCTTACTCACTCACTCACTCACTTACTCACACTGTACAACAAGTTCCTGTATCCAGAGGGTATCAAGGCTATGGTGGGTACACTCATCTGTCTACTCACTCACTCACTCACTCACTCACTCACTCACACTCACTCAAAACTGTTGGTAGGTTTTGCATATATTCTGTGTCCTGCACCCAAAACTATTTCTGTGCCCCAGGTTTATAGCTTAGGTACCGGTGCACCTATTCCAAGAAGGACTATTGAGCCCTGATTTCACCATTACTGGGTATAAATCTATAATCTAACTTAATTTGCTGTGTTTTCTGCAGGCGGAAGCGGTACAGCTCATCGCAGACGGGAAGGCACCGAGAATTCCCCAGTCGGAGGACGGAGCCACGTACGAACCCATGCTGAAGAAGAAGGAGTCTGTGCAGGTTTGTTTGTTTGTTTGTTTGTGTCTGTGTAAATAATCAGCTATTATAGAGCTGTGGTTCGTCCAAAACAGCCAGGAACGTTTTGAAGAAACCTTCACCGGAATAACTCTAGATATCAAGAGCAGTTACTGTTACTGTAGTTTTATAATGTCATCTTGAGCAGTTTTTGTCACTTGCCGTCTTAAGTTTGTTGTTTGGAGTTTGTTTACGATAGATAGTATCAAGTTCTCATGTGAACAATTTATGATAATGAAGTGTTCATGTTCGCCAAGGTTCTGATGAAAACTCTGCTGGGCTGTGATGTTCAACCGTCCCGTTGTGTTGTGTGTAATTCATGTATGTTTAACCCTTCTCTGCTGTGTAACAGATAAACACGGACCGACCTTGCCAGGCTGATGTGTGATTAGTTAACCCTTCTGTGCCGTAGTGTAGCATCATGTACATGTTTAACCTTTTGTTTAACCCTTCTCTGCCGTGTTCCAGATCAACTGGGACCAGACCGGCGAGGCTCTCCATAACTTCATCCGTGGAAATGACAAGCTGCCGGGAGCCTGGACAACCATTAACGGGGAGGTGAGGAGAGTCACACATACAGGGTGCTCCACGCAGGGCTCTGTGCTGAGGAGAGTCACACATACAGGGTGCCCCACGCAGGGCTCTGTGCTGAGGAGAGTCACACATACAGGGCTACCAACCATCCACCCCCCACCCCCCAAACCCCCAACAGGGCTCCGTGCTGATGTAAAACTGTTACTTGTAGTATAGACATCAGAGTAGGAAGATGTGAGGCTGTGCAAGTCTGTTGTTCTTTCTGGGGCTGTGAACCGTTACAGTACCACCAAAATTGATTTGGAACTGTGCTACATACAGGATCATAAAGCACTGGTATCAATATAAGTTAATTCCTTTTTTCTGACTGAAGATGCTTAAGACAAAAATTTAGGTCCGTTAGCTACGTACCGTGTTGAAACTTGACATCTTTAAATCAAAATGTTTTAGTTTCATCATCTTGGCCTTATGTGACACCAAATGTGACCAAAAGTGGGACAGCGTAACTGTACACCACCAAGTCTGGTATGGGCACTCAGTTACAGTACTGGTACTGCTATAATTGTTATATTTCAGCCATACATAGTATGGTGAAATATATTGTATTCGTAATGTTTCTTTCTTTCTTTCTTCTTTCTCCTGTCAAATCTTCAAAGTGATTCAATTCCGCCGTTCCTGGACCGAATGACCTGAAATTTGGCACAGGGGTAGAATGGGCCAATACCTTGATGCTTTTTTCTCAGTTTTTTCATATCTGCCTCTAAAATGATTTTATTGAGATTTTTTTGGTCAATTTTAGACCAAAACTGTATATTTTGGCCCCTGTACCCTGGTATTACAACCAAATGAGCTGAAATTTGACAGAGATGTGCCTTGATAATGCCCCCATATAATTTCGATAACACTTTTGGTGTACAGTACAACAAAATGCTTATTTTTGCGATTTTTTGACCAATTTTTGACCAAAAAAGGACACTTTTGGCCCCTGTACCCTGGTATTACAACCAAATGAGCTGAAATTTGACAGAGATGTGCCTTGATAATGCCCCCATATAAATTCAATAACACTTTTGGTGTACAGTACAACAAAATGCTTATTTTTGCGATTTTTTTTACCAATTTTTGACCAAAAAAGGACACTTTTGGCTCCTGTACCTTGGTATTGCAACCGAATGAGCTGAAATTTGACACAGATGTGCCTTCATAATACCTTCATATAAATTAAATAACACTTTTGGTGTACAGTGCAACAAAAGGCTTATTTTTTGCGATTTTTGGCCAATTTTTGACCAAAAAAGGACACTTTTGGCTCCTGTACCCTGGTATTACAATTAAATGACCTGAAATTTGGTATAGATAGGCATTAGATACTTGGTAACAAGATTCAAATCAAATTTTTGACATAAACAACTTTAAAATGATTAATTTTGGCACTTTTCTGAGGGGAAATTTGTTTTCTTTTGGCCTCCTGACGTGACCTTCCGTGACCCCGCACAGAGCCACACCTGTGCGCGTCAGCCGGAGAGTTGATTGAATCAAAGACCTAGCCAATCAGCGAAGAGGAGGCCAACGGCTAATTAATATTCATAAGCGGGGCCTCATGATCCCGTATATAGCAGTGTTCCCGCCAGGGGGAGCGAAGCCCGCCTAAGGCTCTCGCATTTTACACTATTCAGAAGGCTTTATATTGTATCAGTTCTTAGGGGTATATCTATGATAATCGCAGCAGTCACTTAACTTCTCTTCAGGAGTTTAGCGTAACACTATTTCAGGTCAAACTGTCAAAGGCAACTAAAAACAAACTTTAACGTTACTGAGTTCAACAGTACTTATAACTTGTTATCCGAAGTTGAAACGCTAGCGATGGTATTTTCGCTGCGCTGTTAGCTCCGTGCGACTGTTGTTGACGGTCTTATAACGGTATATGGTATGAGTAACATTTGGTATAGATAGGCATAAGATAGTTGGTAAAATGATCCAAGTAAAATTTTTGGCTTAAAGTACTGTAAAAGGCTTAATTACAGCACTTTTTTTAGGGGAAATTGGTTTTCTTTCGTTCTCCATGCCATGATCTTTCGGACGTTCACCCCACAGAGCCGACATCTGCACCTGCGTCTAGCCGGCAGGAAGAGTTAATTCAATTAATGGTTCAGCCAATCAGCGTAGAGGAAAGCGAAGGCTAATTAATATTCATAAGCGGGACCACACAATACGTTAACTTGAAGACTCAGGCCGTACAGACTTCTCGCCAGGATTTTTTCAAAGCGTCGGACAGGGGTCCGGGGGCCGCCGAATGTCCCTGGCGGGGTCCAGGGGCAGGGCCACTGTGGTGGTGGTGGTGGGGGGGGGGGAACCAGGTGGGCGAAGCCCCCCCGGAAGCTCTTGCATTTTAGACTATTGAGAAGCGCTTCTTTTATCAGTTTTTTTAGGGCCATATCTACGATAATCGTAGCAGTCACTTACTTCTCTTCAGCAGTTTGACTTTAAAATATTTCGGGTCAAAGCTTCAAAGACAACTAAAACCTCATAAACAACAAACTTTACTTAGCTCAACAGTATACAAAAATATTGTACGGGTTGCCATCCTTAGTTGAAGCGCTTATTTATAGCGCTAGTATCTTCGATGCGCCGTTAGCCGCCGTGCGACTTTTGTTGACGGTCTGATATCCCTACGTCGCCGCCTCGCTGATATTCCCACGAACATGTTTCAAGAAAAATACCCAGCAAAAAACGCTGTTCTGTGCCAAATTCTATTCTATAAAACATGTGGGACTCAGTGTTACAGTCTAAATATTTTGTAGAAGCACCGCTGTAGGAAAGAAGGTCCAAGCAATGTAAAACATCACGTAGCATGAAGTTCGCTGTCAACTGGCACACAGCACATGGCTGTTTGAAACTCTAAGTCTAATCAACAGCCGTGTTTGATTGATAGCCGGCGGTCCTTTGATGAAGTCGGCGAAAGGTGCGTTAGTTAGAAAATCTGCGTTTAGTTTTGATACGTAATTATAAGTTAGACAGTGGCGAGAATGATTATTTTCTCATCAATATTTCTCTTCAGAATTATTTGAACTTAATTGTACATCTAAACAATTGGCTTACCTGTGCAATGTTTATATGATTAATGATCATGTGTAACGTATGGCTCCTAGTCAATAGATCAGCATTTTCTCTATAGTGACCACCTGTCTATAGTGGCCACATTTCCTTAAGTGCTGTTGTTGTTTGACATAAACTTTGAACATTTAAATTGTAAGTAACTTTAAACTGCCAGAGTTTCAGCCCAATAAAACACTCTCAGCGCCAGCCTCGAGGGTATGAACAGACTGACCAGACAGACGAAAATAAATCCTCGAACAAGGTTCAATCGTATCTTCCGGGTCTGGCAGGAAGTTGCTAAACTAAAATAATAATAGGCTCGATGGCTGATTGCATACAAAGTAAAACAGTTTAACAGTTTTACAGCTTGAAGAAAACAAACGCTCCTACAGTACCTGCACCTGCTTGATAATTAAATCGTATGCCCTACTTGAATAAAAAAAAGTTCACTGCAATAATGAATGTACCCACATCACAAGGAGCTTATACTTTTTTAAACTTACACCTAGTTATCGTACTGAAAATTGTTAATGACATTACATGAAGTCATTCAACAATTTTCAGTCATGATGAAAATTTTCCGAATGGAAGGTGTGATTATTGTCATTTTCTGAAAAATAGTAGCAAGCTCTGTTTTTACCTGGAATCAATTCACAATACCAGTCCACTTTGGGGGATAATGTACTGTTAAGAGGATGTTCCATTTTTGCGCAGGGGTGATTTGGAACAGTCCAATGTTGCGTGGGAAGGGGTATGGCTGAAATATGCTGTATTTGCTCTTAAGCAAATGTCGGCCTTTCTAGTATTGTTATTGTGTTTATACTTCACGGTCCTGCTATTGTATCGTACTGACTGACCGCTGTGTTGCCCTCTGACCCCAGCAAGTCACGCTGTACGGCTCTAAGATGTTCAAGAAGGAGGTTCCGGAGGGGGCAGAGGTCGAAGTTCCCGGCGCGAGCAAACCCGCCATCGTGCACAAGGGCGGCATGATCTTCACGGGGAACGACGGCAAGATGGTACGGCTGTGACAGGATCTGTGTTTTACATGTAACTTTGTTATTAGTGTTATAAATCAAGTGTTAGTTTTGGTGTAAGGTCCATGGGCAGAAATGGAAAACATTTTCAGTAACCTTTGTCCATGAACATTTAGTTTGTTGCCAGCTGTGTTATTTTCACAAAATTTAATTCATTTCATCAAATTCTGTTGCTTATATACTGTTTACATGTGTTTCTTTACACCTGCATGTTAACACCTGTAAACTATGTTGCTTTCATAATTTTTTATGTTGTATACATGTTGTTCACACCTGTTGTTTACACCTGTTGTTTACGTAAACTTTGTTGCTTTCATATGTTGTTTACACATGTTGTTTACCCCTGTTGTTTACACCTGTTGTTTACTCCTATCTCCAGCTGAACGTGAAGAACCTGCAGTTTGCGGACGGCTCCATGATCCCAGCTAAGATGTTCGGGAAGGCGGACGCTGGCGGCGCCACGCTGGAGCTGACAGCAGAGGAGAAGGATCTGGAGGGACAACTCAAGGTCAGTCAAGGTTAAACACAGTTCAAGGTCATTCAAGGTCAAGTTGAATGACTTTGAACTCTCAGTCAAACTTGACAGCTCAGTCAGTCAAGGTCAAGCTGTGTAGTGTCTATCTCTGAACAGCACAAGTTTGTAAAGGTCATGCTGTCGCTGAAAAAGTCGGAAGGTCATCAGAGGTCAATCTCAACGTCTCTTTTTGTGTGGTCTTGACGGTCAGAAATCTATATCGTAGACAAATGTTTGTTTTCCTTATTTTAATTTCTTACTGACTCTATCTGGTGTTCGAATAAAAAATTGATAGTGAGTGTTTCCTTTGTGTTGGAACAAAGCTGAAATGGTACAACTTTCAGCTGATGTTATGAAGTCTTGTATAAACTGCAGGTTGTGTGGAAGGGAATGATGTTTTATTAGTAACTATTCTCTGTTATAGAAGTGTGACTTTTGTTCTGTGTTGTACCCAGGATGTCTGGAAGGGAATCCTGTCCATAGCAGAGATCCAGGGAGAAACTGACTTCTTCAAGGCCGGAGCCGGCTCCATGGATGTGGTCAGGTCAGGGCCTTCATCTTGTCCTCATTCTTGTGTCATGTTATGGTCATCAGATATGACTGCAGTCCATTTTTGGCTGCCCTTTCCCACCACAAGACTGTAAGACTGACATGACAGTGCATGTGCGCCCCCAGGCTGGTGGAAGAGGTACTGCAGCGCTGCTCGGACGTGAATCTGCAGAACGAAGACGTCTACATGAACACGACGTTCCACGACTTCATGCAGATGGTGGTCCGCAAGGCGCGCGGCCTCGACGAACCCGACGAGTTCGAGTACGATGCTGTGAGTACATCGATGTCTTCTCGCTTGTTTTGTCTTATGTTTTTCTCCACAAAAAAGTCAAAGATTGAGGAAGATGCAAGTTTTATCTATAAGTTGTTTATTCTGTTTTCTGTTATTTACTTGCATTTTCTTTGCTGTTTTTTTCTATGTGCAGATCCAGATGCACTAGTTTCTGTTGTTGACATGCTGTTTCTGTGTTGATTTTTTCATGTACAGATTGAGATGCAGGTTCCTGTTGTTTACATGCTGTTTACATGCCGTTTACATGCTGTTTCTTTGCTGATTTCTCCATGTACAGATTGAGATGCATGTGAACAACTTGAAGCTGGAGTTCCCCAATCAGCTGTTCATCAATAACGAGTTTGTCGACGCGTCCAACGGAGCGACCTTCGACACCATCAACCCCACAGACGAATCCGTAAGTCTTGCCACGAAAAAATCAGCTGCAGGTCGTGAGTTCGAAACCCAGCTACTGTTACACACCTCCCTGTTACTGCTATATATAGTACTAGAGAGATTGTAGTACACAGGACCGGTGTTAAGCCGTGGTTCACTGTTTGTTTCTCCAGTGACAATCACTACAGCAGGGGGCTAGTCCACTGGCAGTGGTGTGTGTGTTCAACACTTGTACTCTTCCATGCTTAGTGCTATGCAGAGAAAGTAGCATTGACTATTTCCTAAGTCTTAGACCAGAATCAAACTCACAACCTACTGAATGCAAGATGAAAACTCTACCTACCTGACGATTGCAAATTACATAAATTAACCCACCTGACCCTACATGACAATTCCAGATTACATAAATTGATCCACCTGACCCTGACATGACCTTTCACCCCCAGGTGATCTGCAAGGTGTCGAAAGGAACGAAGGAGGACGTGAACACGGCCGTGAAGGCCGCGAAGGAGGCGTTCGAGGACGGGCCGTGGGGCAAGATGAACCCCAGGGACAGGGGCAAGCTCATGTACAGGTCAGTACATAACCCTTCAACCTTGACTCTTAACCTCATGTACAGGTCAGCACATGACACTTGAACCTTGAGCTTTAACCTCATATGCAGGTCAGCACATAACCCTTGAACTCTAACCTCATGTACAGGTCAGCACATCATTCTTGAACCTTGACCCTTAACCTTATGTAGAGGACAGCTCTAATATCACATGACCTTGAGTGAGGATGGTTGGTTTATGAGGGCTTGTGGATCAAAGGTGTTTTGGGGGCTAATTATGGTCAATGAGACCAGGGTGATTAATGATCATTTTTTATGAGATTAATGGTTATTTAGTAATAATGGTTGATGAGCTGTTGATGTTCAATAAGTTAATGATTAGTAAATGATTAGTTGAAATAACTTCATAAGTATGGGTCCTGCATGTTGGCAGACTTGATAGATGAAGACAAAGAGAAGTTGGCTTATGATGATTGAAGCTAGCGACCCAGGCGCGTTGTATGAGTTAATGATAGTTAGTGATTAGTTAATAATGAGTTAATAAGTTAATGTTGTCCCGTAGGTTGGCAGACTTGATGGACGAGCACAAAGAGGAGCTGGCGAACCTGGAAGCGATCAACTCGGGCGCGGTGCTTGAGTTAATGATAGTTAATGATAGTTAATAATGAGTTAATAAGTTAATGTTGTCCTGTAGGTTGGCAGACTTGATGGACGAACACAAAGAGGAGTTGGCGACGCTGGAAGCCATCAACTCGGGCGCGGTGTATGAGTTAATGATGAGTTAATGATAGTTAATAATGAGTTAATAAGTTAATGTTGTCCTGTAGGTTGGCAGACTTGATGGACGAACACAAAGAGGAGCTGGCGACGCTGGAAGCGATCGACTCGGGCGCGGTGCTTGAGTTAATGATAGTTAATAATGAGTTAATAAGTTAATGTTGTCCTGCAGGTTGGCAGACTTGATGGATGAGCACAAAGAGGAGCTGGCGACCCTGGAAGCCATCGACTCGGGCGCTGTGTACACGCTGGCGCTGAAGACTCACGTGGGGATGTCCATCGACACGTTCCGCTACTACGCTGGCTGGTGCGACAAGATCATGGTGGGAACCGGTTCAGTTCTTCTGTTTCTGGTGCATTTCAATAAGATACACAAAGTCATTTAATATATAGGTGACAGGTATTCATTGACAGGTATTGGACTTGTACCTTTTGGTTGTATACAAACTAGTTTACTCTCCTGATTCTGATGCATCTTAATTCCTTATCCTCGAATTCCGTAGCCTAATCTGGTAACCAATGAAAATGACGTTTACTGTTTGTTTATTGTGATGTTTACTGTTTGTTTATTGTGTTGTTTACTGTTTGTTCCCAGGGCACGACCATCCCCATCAACCAAGCCCGACCCAACCACAACCTCACCTACACCAAACGGGAGCCTGTCGGGTAAGCAAGCACTCCAACTCGTTTTTAGGTTGTCTGTTTGAATATTGTTATCTGGGTACTGAGGCCACAGACTAATAGATTTGAATA